>JAODAL010020007.1:0-70526 GCA_025379985.1 Phyllomedusa bahiana
TAAAAATTTTTTTAATAAAAATCTAACAAAGTCCATTACCAAACTTATTGACTAAAAAAGAATTTTGGGGAAGGCTTTCCCGGATAGCAAGACATTATTATGGACCTTACATCCAGTAGAAGGACCAATGTGTAAACTGAAAACAAATAATTATAGAACTGCAGAAGATAAAAAAGAAGGGAAGTGGGGAGAAAAAGGACTTAGAGAAACCCAAAAAATGAAGGAATTCACAAAATTCAACATGCTATCAAGAGGTCATCATGGGGTGCAACTAAGAGTGGGAATAAGAATACAGCATTCAACAACTGAGCAGGTGAAATAAAACTATAGATTGAAAACAAGTCTATGTTCTGCCCAGGTGGTAAACTTGTTATGGGGTATAAGCTATTAATTTTTCCCAAATTTTTAATTCTTCCTTTTTCCCCAAACCTCTTAAGGAAAAGAGCCCGAAAAATTCGGGGGGAAGTCTGGATTATCTGTTATACTGATAGCCCCCAAAACACTCCCGGGCCATTTTAAATTTAGGTACACCTGTCCAACTGCTCTTAACACAAAATTTTCTAATCAGCCACACATGCCCAACCAGTGCATTTAGGCAGTGACAGGTCAAAAAACTCCTGCATTAAAACCCGACCCTCATAGGGGGAAAAAAAGGTGTTTTAGTGCCTTTGAACGGGGCAGGGTTTTGGGCCGGGGGGCTGGTCTGAGTATTTCAGAAACTGCTGATCCCGGGTTTTTTCACGAAAACCCTTCGGGGTTTACAATAAGGTCTGAAAAGAAAAAACACCCAGTGAGGGGCGTCCTTGGGGGGAAATGCCTTTGTTGATCCCAAAGTCAAAGGAAAAGGGCAGACTGTTCGAGCTGAAAAAAGGCAACAGTGACTCAAATAGCCACCCGTTACAACCAGGTAGGCGAAGAGCATCTCTAACCACATTTCAGCGACTTGAGGGAAGGGCTACAGCAGCAAAAAAACACCGGGGGCCCCTCCTTTCAGCTAAGAAAGAAACTGAGGCTCCAGTTTTTCCCAAGCTCATCGAAATTGGACAGTAGAAGATTGGAAAAACGTTGCCCCGGTCTGAATTCTCGATTTCGCTGCACATTCGGGGGTAGGTCAGAAAATGGCTCAACAACTGAACAGGATCCACCTCCCTTTTATCAAAGGTTCAGGCGGGGGGTGGTGTCTGGTGTGGGGAATATTTTCTTGGGACTCTTTGGCCCCTTTTGGGACCAATTTAGCATCGTTGCAACACCCTTTTTTAATCTATGCCACAAAATTAGGGAGTTCTGAAGCAAAAGGGGGGCCAACCCGTTACTACATGGTTACCTAATAAAGTGGCCGGTGATGTATCATTTTTCATTCAGGCGATATCACATAAAGGGTCAAAGTAAAGATGGTGCAAAAGGGAATAGGGAAATGGGGTCCAAGGAGAACAATAAGCTTTAGGACCTAAGGGCGATATGTAGGAATGACGCTGCCCTATTTTTTGCCATATCTTGCGCCAAAAAAAACTTTTTTTCAATCCTTTTTTATGGGTTTTCTGAACAGTTTACAAACAAAATTTGTGCCACCTTTGGCATTTTTTTAAAATGAACCAAAGTTTATCCCAAACGCCAAAAAAACTATGCACCAAAGAAAATTCCCAAAAATTATGTATGCCATGCAAGGCCATACCACACACCAGATTTAAAAAACCCACAAATGATGGGTTTTCATACATATTTCCCACATTCTACACTCCACCATATCAATTTAGGTAAATTTTTTTACATGTCCCCAAAAAAGCTTTTTCATAACCAAAACCCAAAACCCAAGCCCACCCATGTAGGAGGTCAAACTCAGGCAAAACAGGAAACTAAAAAAGAAAAAATGTAAGTCTAGCAAACTAAATCCACCTGCCTCTTTAGGTCTGATGAGAACTGAGCAAGAAATTCTCAGGCAAACTGGGAAAACCAAGTTAAGGAAACCCGAAACAGTGTTCATGGTTTCCTAAAAAGAAAAAGCTATAAAAATGATAAAATTTCAGAAGAAATTTTTTTTCTCTAAACCCGGTCTCCCCCGTTTTTCCCGTCCTAAATTAGGGTTTGGAAAAAAAAAAAAAATTAAATTTAAAAAAAGATACCCATAAATTAGAGATGGCAATTTTATTCTAACAAAGTGGAATTCCCTTTAGAATTTCCCGGAAAACTTTTGTTCGGAACGAAATCGAACTTTTGGGGGACTTTGGGTGAACGAAAATTGTTCTTTTGAATTTAATAAAATGGCTGCGAGCAAAAATGGCGCAAAATGGGGCAAAGCACTCTGGGAAAGGGAAAAAGGGGAAAGCCCTTTCATTTACAAGTGCAAGGGGGAAGCCAATCAAGACCGGCGGGTTCTGTGACGTCCCCCGCACTATATAAGTCCCGGGGGCGACGCCGGGGGGCTAAACACTCCTCTAAACTTTTGCTCATCGGGGAAAGGGTGCTGCCAGGGCTGATAGCTTTTTACTGAAAAATTGTTTTTTATATAGCGTTTCCCGGGTTGGAGTGCTCAGCTTGTCCCCAGAGACTGTTTTTTTTTTTTTTCCTATTTCTAATTTTTTGGGTATTGGATCTGAAATCCAGTGTGTGTCCACTGCACTGCAAAATGATTCAATATCCAAGGGGGATCTAAGCCATTTCCTGTTGTTTTCATTTAAAGAAAAGCATTTTTAAATACAAACCCCAAAATTTTCCCATTTTTGGCCCCTAAATTTCTATTGCGAAATTTTACACCCAGGGGTTAATTAAGCGTTTTTTGCTGGTGTGCGACCCCAAAAAACCCCGTCTTTTTCAACCCCAAAAATAAAAAAAAAATTTTTCCTGAAACCCCAAATTTCAAAAAGAAAAAGGTTAATTAAAACTTTATCCTTGTTGGGGGGCGTAAAAACACCAAAGGGAAAACACCCCAAACAAAGCACAATTTTTGTGCGGCTCAATTTTTGGGGGGCAATTTAAAACCGGGGGTTAATAAGCTTGTTTTGCTGGTGTGCTACAAAAAAAACCGTCTTTTTCAACGAAAAAAATATAAAAATTTTTTTCCTTTTACCAAAATTCACAAGCAAATTTTAAATTTAAACAACAAATCTCTTGTTGGGGCGAAAGAAAAAAAGAAAATTGTAACATGCTAAAAAGCTACTTTTTTGTGCAGCTCAATTTTTTGGGCCCGCAATTTACATCCAGGGTTTAATTAAGCGTTGTTTTGCGGGTTTTTGTTTGACAAAAAAAAACCCGTTTTTTTCAATGCCAAAATATATCCCTTTTTTCCCCTGTAGCCAAATTTCCCATGCCCCAAAGGGTTAAATTTAAAAACCCTGTTTTTTTGTTTTTTCATTTAAAAAACCACAGTGTTTTTAAAAACGGCACATACAAGAAAATTTTCCTGGCCATTTGTGGAGCGCAATTTTTTTTCCCAAAAGGGTTCCCCCAAGCTTTTTTACTTTTTTCTTTTGGGAGTCAAAAACGGGGTTATTTTTTATCATATACAATATCATAAATCAAACAGGGTTGTACTTTTAAACAAACAGTATGTCAGACAGAGAGGTGGAAGGCTCTGCACCTCGAGTCCCCCAATGGAAACAAACTTTCCCCGGGAAAAAGGCCCCCAGGTCGCAACACAGCAAGGGACGTCGAAAGGGGGGGTTTCCACCGGAGGCCACAACGGCCGGTCACCCTAGCGGCCTTGGTTGAACAGAAACCCCAAAGGGTTTTCTTGTTTGGGTTTTGCCCTGGGTTAAACCCCCCTCCCAGATGACATCTGAAAACCCCCCAGCCAAGATTTCGGGGGGAACCTCAGACACAACCCTTATTTTTGGCAGGGCCCCCGGGAGGGGGTCAGGGGCCCTCCCCTTTGCCCTTTTCATCCCCCTCGGGTCCCATCCGGGTTTTCCCTCACCAAGATCAACTATGTGGCCCGGGGCTCAGCCCACTAAAATAGCGAGGATAAACCCAATTTGGGGAGGGCAGTCACCCTATTTGGGCAGAAAAAGAAAAGGGGCCCCAAATATCCCCGCTTCTTCCCTTAGGGGGCAAATTTAATAGATGTGAAGAGTGGCTTTGGAGGTCATGTTGTGGAGGGGTCAGCCTGGGCATCCCAAAAGACCGGTGATGAACAGCATTGACGATAAAACACAAATAATGATAAATTTACCGACCGCACTTGGACCCGGGGGTGGGGCCCAAGGGCCCCCACCATCTCAGGAAAAGGGGGAGGGGCGTCACTGCTTTTCATGCACAGCGAAGCCAGAAAGTGGGTCCGTTTTCCCGGGAGTCACAGGATTACACCCTTTTAGGTGGGGAAGCCAAGCGACCCCCGGGTAAAAAACCACGTCGCGGGCCAAGAAAGTAGGGGCAAAAAGGGGCTCAGCGAGCAGGGGCGGCAGAACCCACTCATTGGGGAAATTTGTTGGCGGTAAAATCCGATACTCGGGGGTGTGGCAGTTTTTTTGCTAAAAACCCGGGGAGCCGAAAAATGGGAATATGTAAATCTGTGGGAAAAAAGTAAAGGGGGGGCCGGGGAGCAACGATGGCACCACGGCCCTGCGTCAACACATGCAGCGCCCCAAACCGGTGGCCGGGGAAAAAAGGGGGGGCCCCCAAAAGGGTTTGGCCCAATCCCTGCCGCACAACAGCACAGAAAGCGCCCAGGGCTCGCATGCCATTGCAGCCATTTCAAGGCCCCACCACCTTTTGGCAAAGGAGCTGTTTCTCTTTGACATCATCTGCCGGTCCCCCAGCTCCCCCGCTCCTCGCTACTCATGGCGCCAGCATCCCTTTTAGGGGAGGCGATTGCAAAAAAGACAACATTTTGCCCTTCCCCAAACCCTCCTAAGGGGCAGCAGCTGACCGTGCTCCGTCCCAAATTTTTGGTTTGCAGTTTCCCCCCCTTTTCCCAAAAGGTGGACTCAGCAAACCAAATTCCCGAGAAAAAATGGCTTTTGCCGAGCCGAAAGGAGAGTTCCAAAACCGTAAATTTTTTTTTTCCAAAAAGGGATACCAAACACTTCCTTTAAAAATTAAACAGAAGGGGGGCCCCGTCCTTTAGCTTTATCGGTTTTTTTCCCAAAGGGGCCCCGGCAGCGCGGACCTGGACTGTTTAAATACGGGCAAAGGGCCCCGTACAAAGTCCTTTTACGGTCCACTTGGGGGAATGTCTTCCCCCCAGGCACACCAACAACTTGGACAGGAGACGCCGCTTTCTCCCCCACGTTGTCAAACTGCGCACCCCGTGCCAATGTCCGCCTCCTCCTCCTCCACCATCACCACCATCCAGCCTCCACAAATACTGCTCCATCATCCCCCATGTGTTGGCACACGGTGTCACGCATTCCCACACCGGGCTTCCCCCGGCGAACAAAGTACACAGGGGAAACTACTCCCCGTCATGCCCAAGAATCGATGGTTTTGGGGTTTTCCCCCGCGCCCAAATGCAAATCGGGAAACCCTTTTTGACGGACAATGGAGGAACATGGTGTCCCCGCTGCACCGAGGAGGGGGGGTTCCGCCCCCTGCATTGGGGCACGTTTTTTAAACTGGTTGGGAAAAGGTTCCTAAGTCCCTTTTAACGACTTCAGAACAGTCTGAAAATGGCCAGGAAACTGTGCATGCACTTTATCCCCTTCGAAAAAACCAAGGGAAAAACCCCCTCCCCATTTTTTAGCGGCAGAACGGCCCCCCCCAAACACTCTTATATGTGATGTTTCCACCCGCGGAATTCCCGCCTTTCACAAAATTTTTTTTTTTTTTTTTTTTTTTTTTTTTTTTGGAACCGACTGTATGAACAGAGAAAGGCCCCTTTTAACCCATTTTTGATGATCCAGGCGGACAAAAGAAATCCCCCTGTTTAAAATTTTATGTCACCAGTTGGGAGCTCCTGCTGACACCTCCAAATTTTTTGAGGGGCCCTTCGAGAGGCACGTTTTTTTGTCAGTCCCAGGACTATGGGGTGAAAAAGTCATTCCACTGCTTATTTTCCTGGAACAGATGCTTAAAAATCGTTTTGGGCAGGGGGCGGAGACGTGGCGACCCACCCTCTCGTGGGCCACAAGAGTCCGGGGGGGGCTGAAAAAGGGGGGGAGGGGGAGACATTGGAGCAAAGCCCTTGTCCCGGGAAATGAGTGGGGAAATTTTCTACCCAGGGACAAGAAGGAAAGGAAACAAAGGAAACAGCTGGAGGGTGGAAAAGGAAAATGAGGGAAAACGAGGCAGATGACCCCCCAACCCCCGTGGCAGATACAAGGAAAAAGGAGGCAGGGAGCCCCCCGGAGTCACTTTTTGGGAATGGCCCGCAGCAAAGTTAAATTGGGCCGGCTAGTGACCCGCCGAATAGTCAGCAACCGGGAAGGGGTGACTTCTGGCCTCCTCCCCCCAAAAGGACCCAAGGTACCGTCCCAAAAAGGGGGCCTTTTCCCAGCTATTGAAAAGGAAGACAAACCAAAAACAAAAGGGAAAACCCCGTAATCAGTTTTGGCCGTGCCCATGGGCGGGATCATCCCCCCTCTGACGGTCTGACCGGGGGGGTTTCCCAGCCCCCCTCAAAGTACTACTTCCGGCTTTTCTGGGGAAAAAGGGGGGGGGGGGAGCATACCACCCATCATATAACCTAATTTTGGAGTCAAATGAAAGAGCAGCTTCCTTCACCCCCCCTAGTGAGGAGGGCATCGGGCCGCACAGCAGCAGGACCTGGGGCAGTCCCTAACCAACAGGTTGTTTGGGCCCACTTGGACAGCACCCCTGCCCCCTCAGTTAGAAGAACCACTTTGGGGGGGCTACGGGGGCAGCCAAACTGGGTTGGGGGCCCAACTTTGGGCCAATTTTTCAGTGGAGAACCCGTCCTGCCCGGCCCGTATGTGGGAACAGACCCGGGGGTTCAGTGCGGGGGGGGGCCATCGTTTCCCCCCAAAGGGGGAAAACCGCTTGTCCACCCGGGGAAAAGTGGAACGACTGACCTTTGTCAAAAAATCAGGGGGGAATTTCCCACACAACCCCAAAGCCTTAGGGATCAGTCCGGGGTTTAAACACCGCCCGCCTCAGCCACTATTCTGATTCCCCCACCCGCCCTTTATGCCACATATCGCTTCCATTTTTTCCATCGCCTACCCCCATCTTTAACCCGGTACTGGTATTGCCCCCCCACCTCAACACTGGTCCTTGTGCCCCTCTATGACCTCATGCTGCTGCGCTGTTGCCCCTGACATCCACCTGTGTTATTTTTTTCCACTGTCTGACCCCCAAGCTACTTTCTGTTTGGGTGCTTCCCAAAGTCCTCCACACTCGTCCCTTTTGGGCCCCTCATGACCTCATAACTGCGCCGCCCTGACCTCCCCCTCTCAGTCCCGGGGCCACTCTGTTTGGGTTCCCCCTGTTTGGGCCCCCTCAAGAAGTCATTGTGCCACTCTCTGACCTCATCTGCTGCTGTGACTTTCCCGCCATGTCCTCCACACTTTGTCATTGTGCCACTGCCTGAAACCCCATGCTGCCCGCCCTGACCTCCGCTCACATTCCCTTTTGCCACCTGTGGGTTCCCCCTTTTTTTTCACCCCAGAAAAACATTGTGCCACTGGCCCTGATCTCATTAAATGCTGCCCCCGTGACCTCCACACTGTGTGAAATTTTGCCACTCTGTGGCTTAATAATTGTTTTTCCGCCTCCAAAAGTCCTTGTGGGCCCCTGGCCTGATCTCATACGCTGCCGCCGGGGCCCTCCACCCCTGGTTTATTGGCCAATCGTGCCTAAAACTGTTTTTCCGCCCCCCAGGGAAAGTCATTTTTGCCCCTGCCTGATCTCATGCTGCTGGGTGTCGTGGAACCCCCCCACACTGTAAACATTTTCCCCCTTGGCCTAATTTCTGTTTTTTGGCCGGGCCCCCAGGGAATGTCATTGAGCCACTGCCGAAACCCATGTGCTTTTCCGCCCCGGGGCCACCGCCTCAGCATTGTGCCACCTGTGCTTCCTCATATTTTGCCACCTCCAGAATGTCTTGTCCCCACTGCCTGCCCTCTGCGGTGGCTCCCGCCGTCCCCTCCACACTCTGTCACAAATTTTGCCCCTGAGCTCTAACTTTTTTTTTCCCAGCTTTGCGGGCATATTTTACAGGCTACATTCCCCTGATTTTTTTTGGTCAGTTTTCCCCCTCTTAAGTGCCCGGGGAAATTTTATAGTGAAGCGATTCTAAGAGGGGGCCCGGGCTTCACGCGTGCATACTAAAACACAACTTGTATGAAGCCCAAACCAACCCCCTTGATATTTAAAGGGCCAACGTTCTACAGCCCCCTCGGGTCTGTGCGCCTGGAATAGCTCTTTTTAACGCGATTGGCCGAATAATTCAACCCAAAATTTATTTTTTTGGGGAAATTGGGCGAAGTGACCGAATCGAATTTTAGAAATTGCCCATCTCTAGCCATCAAAGCTTTTTGCGCCAAGATCAGATATCCTGAAAATACCCAACAAGGGGGAAATTAAACTTTAAAGGTTTTGCCACCACAAAATTAGCTTCAAACTTTGAGGCAAAGTAAAAAAAAGATTATTACCAAATAAAAATTTGAGTTCGATTTTGTTTTTTTCAGAGTTAGAACAGTTATTATCTCCTGCTTGTGTATACAAGCTTTTTCTAGGTTACCATTGCTTTCTGCTTTCAGTGCTCCAGTTGACCTTGCCAGGATGGTCAGGATGGTGATGTCACTCCCTTCTGTGTGTTTTCAGTAGCACAGAGGCTTGTTTATCTATGTTACTCACAAATTTTAACCATATGAAACTCTGAAGCCTTCTGCCTTGTTGTTTAAATCCTTTTGTTAGCAATGTCCCTTCAACAGGCACAACTAGGGAAAGCGAGCTTTAAAACCAAAACTGCTGTAAAAAACCACCTACACCTTATTGTTTAAAGGGGGTCAGATAGGAAATAAATGATCATCTGAGACAGATCTATAAGGTCCAGGAGCAAAGTTTCATTCAATTTCCAGGTCCACGTACCCTTGGAATGTAGAGGAGGTAAACAAGAGAGTACAGTACAGTCTGACCATATAATATTACCAACAGAAGCCACAAGGGAGAGAATTATATTGCAGTCATGAGATACAGTATAGTGCAAAATCTATAGTCCTTTTTGGAAGGGCTTTGAAACTAAATTGTAATTGTAGAGAAGCTATTTTAACTTTTTAATGGCCTGGTAAGCCATGGAATATTTACCATATGAGTTGTCTAGCATAAGGTCAATAATAAAATTAAAGGAAATCTATCACATTAAAATTATTTGCTTGTAATATGTTATGGAGCAGAAAGAGACATAGAGACTGATATATAGTTTTGTGGGGAAAGATTCATTAGAAGTTGTTATTTATTTCTTCATTTAATTCTCTGCTTATTTTGGGTTTACGAGTCCAGTAGGCAGTGTTGACAGTAATTGACAGCCTTCCTTGTATAAGTGTGCATCCAGAGATAGCTGTCAATCACTGATAAGACTGCCTACTGGACACCTTAACCCAGAGAAAGCAGGGATTTAAATGAATAAAATACAACTTCTACTGAATCTTTCCCCACAAAACTATATATCAATCTGCTCAGCTCCTCCTGCTCTATAACATGTTACTGGCAGATCAGATAGCATTTTCAATGTGACAAGTTCTTTTTAAGATCCCCACAAAACAACAGTCATCTAAATTAAAGGGATAACCAAGCCAATTTTTTCTAGCAAAAATGAAATTTGCACCAGTTTAGGAGCGTAGGTGTTACTGATAGTAAGCACATGGCCACCAATAAAAAGAAAAAGGAAGAGGTAACGTGTGTCAAAATCAATGGTGCAATTTAGGGAAGGGAAAGGAAATTTAGTAAGGGAAAGCATGTAAAAGTTAAAAAGTCAGATGGGCTACAACACCTTGATATGTGAGAATGTAAATTTCTGCATAGTGAGCCAAATGAGGTCTCCTTTAGATGAATAAGACAAATTTGAAAGTGTCATTCACCATCAAAGGAGGTTGATGTCATGAATATTAAGCCTGTATCAACTGAGCCCTTTTTTTCATCGTGTTAATTTTTTTCTGTGTGCCCTCCAAAAGTCTTACAGTTTTTCTGTTTACATAGTCATATGAGGGCATGTTTTTTAAAGGATAAGATGTACTTTGTAATGGTGTCACTGACTATTCCATGTATATAAGTAGAGTGGAATGTGTAAAAAAATGTAATTGGACATTTTTGCAGGGGTTTTGTTTTTATGGAGTTCACTTCTAGGTATACATGACATGTTATCTGTCTTCAGTACATCAGTAAAAGTCAAGTGATACCAAATATGTGGAGGTTTTTTCACCTTTGGACCTGAGTTAGGGCTTGTTTTTTATAAGCTGATGTACTTTCCCTTTGTGCCATTTTGGGATACATGAGACTATTTGATCACATTTTATTAAATTTTCCTAGGAAGGGGAATGACCAAAAGAAACATAGTTTTGGTAGTCAGAATATTTTCTCTTCTACTGTTCTACTGTTCACCGTATGGGATAAATAATGTTACATTTTAATAGATCAGACTTTTATGGATGCGGGAATACCATTTATGTGTAACTTTTTTATCGTCTTATTTCTCCAAAAAAAGACAAAAAACACAAGAAGCACTTCCTCAGGTTTCCTCTGTGGTTTTTGATTATGAAACGCGTTGTTCACAATTTGTGAATATTAAAAGCATTTTTTTAGATTTGAAAAGAGCCTGCGCATAAGCCTGTATTCGCCGTAGTCTGTGTTATTAGTCATAACTAGTCGTCTATGTTTAAGATTCGACATAGATTTGTAGTTGTTAATTTTCTTATTTGTAAAATACCAGAAGGAGGTGTTTTAAACTTCTTAAATGTTTTTATTTTTTTTTATATTCTTAGGGTATGTTCACACGGCTTATTGCGGTGCGCATAGTATGCCCCGCAATAAGCCATGTGTTTTGGAAACACGCGCTGATCAGCGCGTAATTCCAAAGCACCTGGCCAGCCCCACTGACATGCATTGTCAGCGGTGCATAAGTGCCACAAACAATTGAAATGTCAATTCTCCCCATGCGCGTACAATACGAGCATATTGTACGCGCTCTTTTTGAGAGCTATGAATTATTGTAATTGCAGCGCGTATTTCGCATTTTGAGGCAAAATAAGCCGTGTTAGCATACCCTTAAAGCTTTTACTCTCGGGGGTTGTACAGTTTTGCACTATATAGATAATGTAGAAGGGTGTTCCAAGATGTTGCTTCTATTACTTCCTATTGTCCCTATTACTTCCATAGGCAAGAAGTAATAGTAGCAGCAACATGGAAGCTACGGGAGTCTTCAACCTTGTCATGAGGGGAGTAGGGGCACTCGAGGAATGGGTGATGCATAGCACTCCTCCAATTAGACATTGGGTTTCGAATGCCATGGTGTCTAAAAGGTCACCCAGCAGGGATCGATATCTGATGTTATTAACGCCAGGTGACTGCTGTAATTGAAGGTGTTTTCTTACTAAAGATTACCTTTTAACATAAAGGGATTATTATAGATTTTTCTAAATATATTGCTTTGTTAATTTTACTTTAGTCATAAGTTTTTTTTATGTGTTTGTGAGTGCACACAGGTTTCTATGGTTACCTGCGCACCAGATGGGTGTCTGTTATCTGATTAGCTGACAGAGCAGAGGGCAGAGAGTGATGTCACCCCGACAGGTGGATGGATTGATGGAACTCAGCTCCAGAGAAAAAGTAATTAACTATAACAAGATTGGCATCTGTTTGAGATAAGGACACTGTATTCAGTGCTCACAGCACCTGTAGCTTTTGTTTAATGGATATTAGCTCTCCCGTACTTGTTAGGGTAGAAGCTGCATATGCTAATCACCTTTATAGAACCACCCACATCCTGAGGAGAAAGAGTGAATGGAAACTACTTGTGAGTTAGGCAAACAGCATGGTGAGAAAACCACTTTAACCCCAGGCACCCTTCGTGCATGGAGCAGGCTCAGAGATTGTACATATGTTTATGTTGAATGTCATTAAGTGGTTAAGGTCACACAAGAAGGTCACACAAGAAGGAAGATCATCTGGAGAACTGAGAGCATATTATTGATTTCCATATTGCTCATATAAGGTGAAAGGGAAGGCCTAACGATATAAGATTCCTCTTTCTTTAAGTGCATTGAGGAGAGTTATAAGTGCCGATATATGAGCAAGCATGTAGGATCTGAAACTGCACAGATCATTAAGTGAGGTGACACTGCTTCTGAGATTACTTCATTAATGGCTTGAAAGTGAATCCGACAAATGCCGTCTATGGGACACCAATCATCCAGACTCAGTGGGGCCCTGTGCCTCCTATCAATTTCAACTTGAGTATTAGGCGGACAACCCAGAATCTCTTTCAAATTGATAATTAACATAGTTAAGAGGTGGGAGAAGGCCACATATTATAGAAGTCCTCTTAAACATAGATTATGCCTTCTATTTCTAATCTCAATGTCATTCATCTGTTGTGGAAGAGTAAAACATTGAGTGTCCTTGGGAGAATTACGGGAATTAACATTTGTCATGAAATTGGTCATTATGAAGGAATAAAGTTCAGAATAAAATTGTGCAGACTCCATTTTACATTCACCCACCATCTGTTTTGCCAAATTATGTTGTTTCCTGATTGTAGTGATTAAATAAGCAGTAAGTGATCCAAAAGAGTGGTTGATCTGTTGTCATCTATGTTGGCAGAGATACAGGCTACGATTCACATTTTGGTATAAGAAAGTATCAAAGGAGATGTATCCTGTGAGTGCTGTTTGGACACTGTGTGGTCAATCTTAGGGTCCTGAGAGGTGCTATTTTGAGAAAGAGATGAATCTTGAGGCTCCTGTAAAAAGGAGAACTGGAGTGAAGGAGGAACCATCACAATACCCATAGTGGGAAACATTGGAAAGTGTTTTGAGGAGTAATCAGAAGGATCCAGTTGACCATCTTGGAAAACCTCCACCTTGCATATATTGGTCTAAATATAATAAATATAAGGTAGTATTAAACCTTGAAGGACCATATGTAACCAAAGTGGCAGGAAACATTCTGTCTTGAAAAAGGGAAACTTGAGACAAGGGTTACATGTGGTGCTGCATTATAGAATGTGTGGAAGTAGTGTAGTATAGCGGCCTCCACCAGAAAGAAAACGACTAGGGATATTTTATTCTCTGAACTGTACAGTGTAAAATGTTATAAACTTATCTTTATTTAGAATATCAGTAAAACAACTGAGCTGCGATTAACTTACTGTTTTAGAAATGAGGAGCTGTAACTCATTCTGACCCAGTTTATACAGCAAAGCTGTCAAGTGAATTATAATAAAAGAAAACATGTCAGCCTATTTGGGCCTGTTTTAATGGCCAATGGGAAAACTGAAATATTTTACTGTTTGTCATAGGGAAAATTACATAAATAACACCACCAATATTTCTTTTTAATAACATTTATTATAAAAACCTAATTTCAATATGGTATTTTTTTGATGATACATGCCCTTTGAGTGCCAAAAGTTGTATAACAATATCTCTTCAGAGTATGGAAAGCATTTTGATTTTATTAAGTTTTAAAATGAACATACAAAAAAAACTTTGACAATGTTTTAACCATTTGAGGACCAGTTTTGGACTTTTCCTGTTTGTAATGGGATGGTAATAACATTTAGGGCCACATGTATGAAAAGTGTCTAGGTCTAAAACTCACTTTGTTGCCCACAGGAAGCAATCGGAGAGCCCGTTTAATTTATCCAGAACTCTATATGATATGAAAGGGCACTCTGATTGGTTGCTATGGGTAACAAAGTGAATTTTAGTCTTAGAGAGTTGTCATACCTGTGACCTTTAGTGTTCTTTTTGCTTTACAAACTTGCCTGAAACTTTTTTTGCTGTGTGCGTTGTTCGTCTTAGGGCATGTCCCCACTTCACGGGTTTTCGGACGGTTTTTCAGACGGTTTGCGGTTTTTCAGACCGCCTGAAAAACCGACTGAAAATGAGCACAATGCTGCTCTATGGAAATCCTGTGCAGCAGTCCCCACTGCACGGGTTTTCCGTCCGGAGGTTTTGCCGCTCACGGTCCAGCCGCAAAACATTGTGCTTGCACAATCTTCCGTCCGGTTTCCGGATGGAATCTGTGCTAGCCAATGTGAAGGGGGAGGGCTTTTCTCTGCTCATCGCGGAGAAAAGCCGCCCTCCCCCCGCGGCCGTGGGGACGGCCGCAAAACAGGACAATTACCGGCTGGCGAACCGGACGGTATTTGTCCTTTGCCATGAGAACGCGCCCTTATAGTTGCCATATTTTGTTTCATATATATTAACGTTTCATTTATATTTTGATGAAAATTCAAGAGCAGTTGTATTTTAATTTCACTCAGAATCTATTTCACTAAAGTTGATTTTAAACCCTTCCCGACATTAGACGTAAGGGGTAAAGGTTAACGCAAATGGACGTAAGTTTACGTCCTGATGAACATGTAAACTCTAAAACTGACATCCCGCAGCATCGGCACTGACTGGAGATTACTCCAGGGGATCGATTAACCCCTAAGCTGCCACGATCAATTGCGGTCGCAGCAGCTAAAGGAAAGACAGAGGGAGGGGGCTCCCTCTGTCTCCATTGGAGCAGCCGCAGAGTTATCACGGCTGCTGATACGGAACTGACACTCTGGATGTCTTTGTTAGACATCCAGGGCTGCCATGACATCATTATGCCCTGCTGTGCCCTGCAGGCATGGCCGGGCATATTGATTGACAGTTGCAATGGAGATTAGTACAGAGCAGTAATGCTGTGTACTATTCTCCAATGTATCAGTGATCTGAGGATTCCTGATACAAGTCCCCTATGGGGAAAAGTAAAACAAAAAGAACAAAAGGGAAAAAAGTCAAACAAAAAATAAAATAAAAACACGTACATTGCACTTTTCCCCTTTACAAACATCAATCTCCTCAAAAAAGATAAAAAATAAATAAAGAATGCATTTTTGGTATCGCCACATGCATAACGACCTAACCTATAAATCTGGCACGTTATTTTACCCGCACGGTGAGCACAGTAAAAAAAAAAAAAAAAAGTTTAGTTTATCCTGCAGCTAGAGATGGACGAATTGATTCTAACGAAGTGGAATTCGTTTAGAATTCAGGAAAACTTCGATTCTGAACGAAGTCGAAGTTTGGGGTGCTTCGTATGAACGAAGCGTGCTTTTGATTGCTAAATGGCCGCAAGCACATGGCATTACATGGGGCAAAGAAGTCTGGGAGGAAGAAAGGCGTAGCCTACATGACATGTGCAGAGATGAGGCCAATCAGAGACCGGCGGGATTCTGTGACGTCGCCGCACTATATAACTCACTTTTATACAGTGATTTTTGGGGGGTCTCACAGCTTGTCTCAGATACTGCTTCTCTTACATTCTAATTCTGATTTTGTGGGGTACTGGAACTGAAGTCCAGTGTGCGTCCAATGCAGCTGCATATACATTTTAACGCTATCTGCTCAGTTCTTGTGCACATTGAATATCCAAGGGTCATCTAAACCTGTTCCTGTTGTATCCAGTTAAAGAAACAGCGTTTTTACAATCCAAATACCACTTAATTTTTGGTTGCTCATTTAATTTGCGCAATTTAGATCCAGGGGTTAATTAAGCATTGTTCTGCTGTTGTGGTCACTAAAAGAAACATTCTTTTTCACCGCCAAAGAAGAAATTTTGGCTGTAGCATAATTCATATCCGAAGGTTAATTACAAGTTTTTCTGTTGTTGTGTTCCGTAAAATACACGCCGTTTTAACACGCTACAAAGCTGGTAATTGTTGGCAGCATATTTCTTTTGCGCAATTTACATCCAAGGGTTAACTAAGTATTTTTCTGCAGTTGTACTTAGTAAAAGAAACGTTCTTTTTCACCGCCAAAGAAGAAATTTTGGCTGTAGCATAATTCATATCCGAAGGTTAATTACAAGTTTTTCTGTTGTTGTGTTCCGTAAAATACACGCCGTTTTAACACGCTACAAAGCTGGTAATTGTTGTCAGCACATTTCTTTTGCGCAACTTACATCCAAGGGTTAACTAAGTATTTTTCTGCAGTTGTACTTAGTGAAAGAAACGTTCTTTTTCACCGCCAAAGAAACATTTTGGCTTGTAGCATAATTCATATCCGAAGGTTAATTACAAGTTTTTCTGTTGTTGTGTTCCATAAAATACATGCCGTTTTAACACGCTACAAAGCTGGTAATTGTTGGCAGCACATTTCTTTTGCGCAATTTACATCCAAGGGTTAACTAAGTATTTTTCTGCAGTTGTACTTAGTAAAAGAAACGTTGTTTTTCACCGCCAAAGAAGAAATTTTGCCTGTAGCATAATTCATATCCGAAGGTTAATTACAAGTTTTTCTGTTGTTGTGTTCCGTAAAATACACGCCGTTTTAACACGCTACAAAGCTGGTAATTGTTGGCAGCACATTTCTTTTGCGCAATTTACATCCAAGGGTTAACTAAGTATTTTTCTGCAGTTGTATTCAGTAAAAGAAACGTTTTTCACCGCCAAAGAAGAAATTCTGTAGCATAATTTATATCCGAAGGTTAATTAAGCCTCTTTGTGCTTTTATATTCAGTAAAATACACAGTGTTTTTAAACGGCACATACAAGTAAATTTTTCCTGCCCTTTTGTGGAGCGCAATTTAAATCCAATGGTTACCCAAGCTTGTTAGTGGGTTCATTTGGAGTCAAATACAGGGTGTGTATTTATCATATACAGATATCTTCATCAAACAGAGTCTGTACATTTTAGAACAAACAGTATGTCAGACAGAGAGGTGGCAGGCTCTTCACCTGCGAGTGGCAGTGGCACAAACATTCCTGGAGCAGGCCCAGGTCACAGCACAGCAAGGGGACGTCGCAGCAGGGGTCACTCGGTGAGGCCAGAACTGCCGCTGTCATCTAGCGGCCGTTGTTAAGCAACCCAATGGTTCTTGATTGGTTGACTGGGTCATCCACTTCCTCCCAGATGACATCTGACAACTCCAGCCAAGAGTCGGTGGGAACGTCAGACACAACCCTTAGTTGGCATGGCCCAGGAGCGGGTCAGCGGCCCTCACCTGTCCTCAACCCGCCACTGTCCCATCCGATTCCCTCAGCCAGAGATCTACTATGTGGTCTGGGCTCAGCGCCACTATATAGCGAGGATGAACAATTTGAGGAGGGCAGTCAGCAGCTACTTGGCAGCAAAGAAATGGGGCCAATATCCCCTGCTTCTTGCAGTAGGCGGCAAAGTATAGATGTGGAGAGTGGCATGGGAGGTCATGTTGTGAGGGGTCAGCCTCTGCATACCAAGACCAGTGATGAGGACAGCAGTGACGATGAAACACAAATCGATGATGATGTAGCCGACCGCACTTGGGAGCCGGGTGAAGCAAGGGCTTCATCATCGTCAGGAAAAGAGGGCGTCAGCTTGCGCGTCAGGCAGCGGTGCAGCCAGCAAGTGGGTTGTGTGGCCGTGAGTCAGCAGGGTAGCAGCAGTGTGAGGTCGGGAGCCAAGCGGCCACGGGGTAGAAAACCCGCTTCGCAGGTCCAAGAAAGTAGCGGCACAGGGGCTCAGCGAGGCAGCGGCGGTAGTAGTCACTCAGTGCACAGCATTGGCGGTAAAATCCGATACTCGGCGGTGTGGCAGTTCTTTGCTAAGACACCGGAGGAGCCGAATATGGGTATTTGTAGATTCTGTGGGTAGAAAGTGAAGCGTGGCCAGGGAGCTAACGTTGGCACCACGGCCCTGCGTCAACACATGCAGCGTCACCATCCGGTGGCCTGGGAGAAACGTGGCTCAGATGTGGTGGTCCATCCAGCTGCCGCAGCAACAGCAGCAGCAGCGCCCAGTGGCACGCATGCCATTGCAGCCAGTCAAGGCTCCACCACCTCTGCAGAAGGGAGTTGTTTCTCTTTGCCATCATCTCTCGGTCCAGATGCACTCTGCCACCCCAGTTAGAAGGTCCGCTGGACTACTGGGCAGCCAAACTGGATGTGTGGTCGCAACTTGCCGAGTTTGCAGTGGAGAAGCTGTCCTGCCCGGCCAGTGGTGTGGCATCAGAGCGGGTGTTCAGTGCGGCAAGGGCCATCGTTACCCCAAGGAAAACCCGCTCTTCCACGGGAAATGTGGAACGACTGACCTTTGTCAAGATGAATCAGGCGTGCATCGGCCAGGATTTCCACACACCAATGTCTTAGGCGTCAGACTACATCAGCCATGACGCTTCACCCAAACTGTGAGAAATGAGTCTGGGTTCAAACTACCTGCCTCAGCCACTATTCTGATGCCGCCACCCACCTGATGCCACACATCTGCTGACAGCTTCTCCATCTGCCTACCACCATCTTTACAAGTGACTGGTATTGCCACCCACCTCCACACTCTGTCATTGTGCCACTCTTTGACCTCATGCTGCTGCTGCTGTTGCTGGTGCCGTGACATCCACACTGTGTCATTGTGCCACTCTCTGACCTCATGCTGCTGCTGCTGTTGTTGCTGCTGGGGTCACCTCCACACCCTGTCATTGTGTCACTCTCTGACTTCATGCTGTTGCTCCTAACGTCACCTCCACTCTCTGTTATTGTGCCACTCTGTGGCCTACTACTGTTTTTGCTACCTCCCGAATGTCATTGTGCCACTGTCTGACCTCATGCTGCTGCTGCCGTCACCTCCGCTCTCTGTCATTGTGCCACTCTGTGGCCTACTCCTGTTTTTGTCACCTCCAGAATGTCATTGTACCTCTCTGACCTCATGCTGCTGCTGTTGCTCCTGCTGTGACCTACACACTCTGTCATTGTGCCACTGTCTGACCTCATACTGCTGCTGTGGCTGCTGCCGTGACCTCCATTCTGTCATTGTGCCACTCTCTGACCTCATGCTGCTGCTGCCGTCACCTCCACTCTCTGTCATTGTGCCACTCTGTGGCCTACTACTGTTTTGCCACCTCCAGAATTTCATTGTGCCACTTCCTGACCTCATGCTGCTGCTGTGGCTGCTGCCGTGACCTCGACTCTCTGTCATTGTGCCACTCTGTGGCCTACTACTCTTTTGCCACCTCCAGAATGTCATTGTGGCACTCTCTGACCTCATGCTGCTGTGGCTGCTGCCATGACCTCCACACTCTGTCACTGATCTTGCCACCTGAGCCCTCAGCTTGTTTTTTTCCAGCTGTCGCTGCCATGACTTTATCAGGCTACATTCCCGCTTCAGTTTTTTGGTCAGTTTTGCCCTCTTAACTGCCCAGGGAATTTTATAGTGAAGCGATTCTAAGAGCGGCGGCAGTCATCTGCGTGTCATACTAAAAAACAACATTGTATGAAGACCAAACCAAGCTCCCTCTGCATATTTAAGCATGGCACATCGTTCTACAGCACTCTGCAGGCTCTGTGCAGCCTGGAAATAGCTGTTTTTTAACGCGATTGGTCCCGAAACAAATTTTGTCTGAAAATTCGGCGAAGTCACCGAATCGAATTTTTGAGAAATTCACCCATCTCTACCTGCAGCACATAAAATGGAATAAAAATTGATCAATAAGTCATATAAATGCTAAGGTGGCACCAATGAAAACATCAGTTCAGACGGTACTTGGCCAAGGCTCTTAGGGAGCAGAGAGCTTCCCTATTTGTCCCTCAGATAAAGAAATCAGATGGACAATTAGCATTTCTCACGGATGATATACTCGAGGCTTTTCGGAGTTATTACTCCAACCTATATAACCTCCCTACAACAACCTTATGCTCCCAGCCTACACGGCACAGACAAGATTTGAAGGCTTACCTTCAGAGGACCTCCCTCCCCACTCTTTCTCCGGAGCTATTATCCTCCCTAGAAGAACCTTTCACTCAGGCGGAGATTGTAGCAGCCATTACTTCCCTTCCAACGGGTAAAAGCCCAGGACCAGACGGCTACACGGCCAAATTTTACAAAGTTTTACGTGATGACCTGTGGGCCCCACTCCTACAGGTCTTTAACTCAATCTCCGACTCTTCCCCCTTTGACCCGACCTTCCTCAGGGCCCATATTACAGTAATCCCCAAAGACGGTAAGGACCCGACTCTGTGCCAGAGCTATAGACCAATCTCACTCATCAATACGGACACTAAATTGTTCGCAAAACTGATCGCTTTAAGACTGACACCACTCTTGGGCGACATTATACACCTAGATCAGGTGGGCTTTATTCCCTCAAGGGAGGAGAGGGATAACACCCTGAAAACATTTACATTACTCAATTATATTAAACGCAGTATGCTGCTCTCGCTGGACGCAGAGAAGGCCTTTGATCGGGTGAACAGGACCTTCCTCTCAGAGGTCTTGTCCTCCCTAGGCTTGGGCCCTACTATAACAACGAAAATACTCGCACTATATAACTCCCCACAGGCTCAGGTTCGAGTTAACGGTTCCCTCTCTGCTCCCTTCGTCATTGGCAATGGTACCAGGCAGGGATGCCCCCTGTCCCCGCTTCTGTATGCACTGGTGATGGAACACCTACTACAGGCCATCCGGGCGGACGTCTCTATTCACGGAATTAGCTGTGGCAGTCATCACATGAAATGCTCTGCTTTTGCGGACGACCTGCTTTTGTATGTCTCCAACCCCCTAACTTCTCTACCTGCTATCCTGAAAGTACTACGGGATTTTGGTTCCCTCAGTAACCACAAAGTAAACATGTCCAAAAGTGTGGCGTTGAACCTCACCCTTAAGTCGGAGATGGTGAATCAGATTAAGCAACACTACTCATTCTCCTGGGCCACCAACTCGGTCAAATACCTTGGTGTCCACATCCCTTCGTGCTTATCTAAAGCCTTTGACCTTAACTTCTCCCCCTTGCTGCGACTTGTCCAGGGGGACCTCTCTAAATGGGATAGAAGGGACTTCTCTTGGCTGGGTCGCATCAACGTCCTGAAAATGAACGTTCTGCCCCGTCTCCTTTACCTTTTCCAGGCGGTTCCAGTCCTTATCCCCAAGTCCTTTTTCCAATCCCTGCAGAAGGCCATTACGCAGTTTGTATGGGCTGGAAAGAGACCTAGAGTTGCAAAAGCAACGTTACTTAGGCCCAAGGTGGACGGGGGTTTAGCTCTCCCAAATTTTCAAGCATATTACCTGGCTGCCTCGGAGGTTAGAATCTCCAAGCTCTGGGTTCAGCTTGAGTCTGCAATGTATGGAGGCCCCACAGCAACCACCCCCTGGCTAACACCAGAATGGCTACCCAAAAAATCCCTAAACTCTGTTCCTCTGATTGCACAGACCGTGGTGAGCACACACAGATCATATCCTTCTTCAATGCACATATTTAAAGCTGGGGGTCCACTTACCCCCATCACGGGCAACCCAGGGCTCCCTGAGACATTGAGAAGCCGGAACTGTGGTCTGGGTGGGGAGAGGGGTTTTGGGGTAATGAGGGATTTGCTCGAGGACAACAAACTTAAGCCATATCACGATCTTGTGGCAACATCAGAAATGGTCAAGTTCTCTAGATTTCATTACTACCAGCTGAGCAGTTTCTTTTCTGTACGGAGAATCTCCCTGGCTTTATGTAGAGCCCCTACTATTTTTGAATCTTGGTGCCTACAGAGGACCCACAACACACACTTGCTCTCAAAGGTTTATGATCTGTTGGTGTCCATGACGGAACCCCCTGAGCTGCCCTTCCAGACAGCCTGGGAGAAGGAACTCTCGAGAAAATTCTCCCCTGAGGACTGGAGAAAGGTGTTTTCCCTCGCTCACGGTACTTCAGTGTCAGTAAGGGTACAGGAATTAAATTATAAAATCATCACTCGTTGGTACAGAATGCCAGCCCTTTTGCACGCACTCTTCCCCTCAGTCTCAAACCTCTGCTGGCGCTGTCTTAAGGAGGAGGGCACGATGCTACATATATGGTGGGGATGCAGCTCCCTACAGCCTTTCTGGCTTAAGGTTCTCGACATGATCTATTTAATTTGTGGTGAAAGACTGCAGAACGACCCAGCTTTCCTCCTTATGTTCGCATCACAGCATCCAATTCACTCCCTGAAGGAACAGCTATTACCCTTCCTACTAAATGCTGCCAAGGCAGTGATACCGAGACTGTGGCGCTCCACCTCTCCCCCCTCACTGACAGACTGGCTCAAGGAAATGCATACAATGTGTAGAATGGAGGAGATGCGCTGTGAGTCATACCTAGACTCAGACCACTTCTTCACAGTTTGGAACGATTGGTTGACATTCTGTAAGTCTACCCACTACTCCACCATCATCTAGAGGAACCACTGCGACTGTGGGCACAACTTCTCACTGGTTTAGATTGCTGACGACATGGAGCTGATTGCGACTGGCCTCCCCTATCCCTAGTTGGTTAAAGTTCCCGGGCCTGTTGCCTTGATTTAGGAGAATTTTCTTCTGTCTTTCCTTTGTTGCTGATCTGGACAAAAGCGGTTCTCTTTCTATACTTGACTAAAGTACAGGGTCTCTCTTTCTCTTACTTAGCTCTCCCTTGCCATAGGGAAGATATCTCTAACCTCAAGCCATCCTTTCCCCTTACAGACCTTTTCTGCAGGGAAACATGTACTTGCTAACTACTTCATCTCCTAATGATCATCGGTTAGCCGTTTCTCCATTTAATACCCTTCATTAAAAGGTATGACTATATTCCCATAATCAATATGCATATGCTGAATCTCATTATTGTATACGCCTCTATAACCGCCATATGTTGATGATGTTCGCACCGTTTTTGTCCTTGTCATTGTATAACATTATTATGACTTGAATAAAACTTTGAATAAGAAAACATCAGTTCATCTTGCAAAAAAAGCCCTTTTACAGCTCTGTATACAGAAAAATAAAAAGTTGTGACTATCAGAAGATAGCTATGCATAAATATTGCTTTACATAATAAAAAAACCTTTTTTTTTAAAGGGCTTCAACATAAAAAAAGCTATATAAATTGGGTATCGCCATAATCCCACAGAGTAAAACTAAAATTTCACGTGTACTGCACGGTGAGTGCTGTTAAAAATAAAAAAAACACCACTAGGATTGCAATATTTTTTTAACCCTGACTTCCCAAAAACAGATTTAAAAACAATCAAAAAGTCTTATCCGTCCCAGAAATGATACCGATAAAATCATCAACTCATCTCTCATAAAACAAGCTTTTAGACAGCTCTGCACACGGAGAAATAAAAAGTTATGGCTCTCAGACTATGGCAATGCAAAAACGTGTTTCCTTTTTATATAAATGTGTTTTTATTGTGTAAAAGCTGTAAAACATAAACAAATATACAAATTAGGTATCACTGTAATCATATTGAGCCTATGAGGAAAAATTAGTATGTCATTTATACTGCAAGGTGACCGTTGTAAAAAATAAAAATAAAAAACACTACCAAAATTGCTGCATTTCATGTTTTATGTTCGTAACGCCTCACAAAAACCTTGAAAAAACGCAATGAAAGCAACATATGAACACCATAATGATATCAATGAAAATGTCAACGCATCCCATAAAAAACAAGTCCTCAATCAGCTCCATGTACAGAAAACCAAAAAAATGTTATGGCTATCAGACTATGAAGAAATAAAAATGCAATTTTTTTATAAATGCATTTTTATTGTATAAAATTAAGAAAACATAATTAACTATATAAAATTTATATCATTATAATTGTAATGACCCACATAATAAAGTCATCATGTCACTTATACCGCACGGCAAGCGCTGTAAAAAGGAAGCCCAAAAACAATGGCGGAACTTCCCACCCATTTTTATGGCCCAATGGTAAAAAAAACTATGGTGAACACCTGTGTGCCAAAAATGCACATAACACCCCTAGATGAGATCCCTGAGGGGTGTCGAATCCCAATTGTTGGGAAATTGTAAAACACCTATGGGTTTGATATACTCACTACACCCCTGGATATATTCTTTAAGGGGTGTAGTTTGCAATAGTGGGTATTTTTAGGGATGTTTATTTTTTTATACCTTAGGGAGTTCACAAAAATGTAATATTTCCTAAGGAAAGTCGTAATGAAAATGAGAACCCAAAGTCCTGTAGGTGCTCCTCCTACTCTTAGGATTGTGGTTGAGAAAAATATTGCACTATATCCACATTTTGGCGATCTCTAAAAACACCAGAATTGGGTGAATCAAAATATTAAGTTGCTTTTCCCTGATCACATCTACATAATGTAATAATAGTGAATAATGGATAAATATTGAAAATTTGCAAAAAAGTGACATTTTGAAATTTGACCTCAACTTTCTTTTAATTTTTGTGAAAAACTTAATGGGTTGATAAAATTCCTAAATCACTTTTTTTCATGTATACTGCATGTTGAGTTCTTTTAAAAATAAAAATAAAAAACACTACTAGTATTGAAGTATTTTCTTCACCCTTCCTTCCAAAAAATGAATTTAATGGATCAGTTGATCAGTTGATAAAAGATGGATCAGTTGATCAAAAAGTATTGTCCCCCCAAAAATGATACCAATAAAAACGTCAACTCATCCTGCAAAAAACAAGCCCCTACACAGCTCAGTACACAGAAAAATAAAAAAAGTTATGGCTCTCAGACTATGACGATGCAAAAAAGTGTTTTCCTTTTTGAATAAAACTATTTTTGTTGTGTAAAAGCAGTAATACATAAAAAATATACAAATTTGGTATCATGTCATTTATACTGCACGGTGACCGCTGTAAAAAATAAAAATAAAAAACACTACCAGGAATGCTGTATTTTGTTCAAAATACCTCACAACCACCTTAATAAAAAGTGATCAAAGCATCATATTCACCCCATAATGGTACTAATAAAAATGTCAACTCATCCTGCAAAAACAAGCCCATAATCAGCTCCGTATCCAGAAAAATAAAAAAGTTATGGCTATCAGAATAGGACAACATAAAAATGCAATTTTTTATAGACCTATTTCTATTGTGTAAAAGTAGTAAAACATAAAAAAAACTATATAGAATTTATATCATTGTAATTTTACCGACCACATAGTAAAGTTATCATGTCATTAACCATGCAAGGCAAACGCTGTAAAAAACAATGAGGGAACTGCTTTTTATCCTCCCCATTTTCATGGCCCAATGCTAAAAAACACTATGGAACACCTGTGCACCCAAAATGCACAATGCACCCCTAGATGAGATCCCTGAGGGGTGTTGAGTCCAAAATGTGGTGACTTCTGGAAAGTTTCACCTGTTCTGGTCCTTTGGGGGCTTTGCAAATGCGACATGACCCCACCAAAATCTGCGCTCTAAAACCAAATAAAGCTCCCTCCCTTGTACGTCCTGCCATGCACCCAAACAGCAGTCTACACCCACATGTAGGGTATTGCCAAACTTGGAAGAAATTGCGTAACAAAATTTTGGGGGCTTTTTTACCAGGATTCCTTGTAAAAATTAAACATTTTCAGCTAAAATTGCAGATTGTTGGAAAAAATGTGTTTTTTCATTTTCACAGCCTAACCCTAAAAAAATGTGTGAAATACCTGTGGGGTCGATATACTTCCTGCACCCCTGGATATATTCCTTAAAGGGTGTAGTTCCCAATATGGGATCTTTTTAGGGTTGTTTACTAAGTTTTAACACCTTAGGGCATCTGCAAACCTGAAATGGCGCTTAAATAAAATCGTAATGAAAATGAGACCCCAGAGTCCGGTAGGTGCTCCTCCTATTCTGAGGTTTGGGGTTGAACCAAATAGCGAACTAGGGCCACAGATGGGATATCACTGACAACGGCAGAATCTGAGGAATCAATATTAAGTTGCATTTCCCTGATCACATCTACCGTATTCTTGTGAATAATGGATAAAAATTGAAAATCTGCAAAAAAAGTGAAATTTCCACTTTGCTTTAATTCCTGTGAAACACCTATTAGGTTAATAAACTTCATAAATGCTGTTTTGAATACTCTAAGGGGTGTAGTTTCTTAGCTGAAGTACAATCAAAGTCACGTTAGAGCTGGACTGGTCCCTAAAAAATGTATATTGCAAATTTTCTTGAAAATTAGAAAATTAGTACTAAATTTCTAAGCCCCTTAATGTCGTAAAAAAGACATTTAAAAAAAATTATGTAACCTACAGTAGACATATGGTATATGCTAGTTATAAACTATTTTGAGTGGAATAACTATCTGTTAGATAGTTTTTGAAGTTTGAAATTGGTAAATTTTTCACGATACTTTGATATTTTTCACAAATAAACAAGCATTTTTTGGACCAAAATTTCTTACTATCTTAAAGCACAATGTGTCACGAGAAAACATTCTCTGAATCAAATGGATAGGTTAAAGTGTCAAAAAGTTATTCTCCTATAAAGTGACATGTCAGATTTTAAAAAATGGGGCTCTGTCAGAAAGGCCAAAACTGGCTCCGGCGATAAGGGGTTACAAAATGAGGCTCTATCAAGGAGTTCATAACTGGCTGCTTCCTTAAGGATTTAAAAAAAAATGTCTATGTTATCTTTCACTGATTACTTTTAAATAACTTTACTTTATTTTTCTCTGCCTATTTTTATACTTGATTTCTACTTTTTAGTAACAATTAACAATCAATATGCCAGTACACTATTCTCTGTATAAATAGCATACAAGCAGCTGTGGTTAAACCTAACTTTGCCCTAAAGGGGTTATCCAGGAGTTTAAAGATTTCATAGAACACTATAAACGGCATTTATATTGAAAAGTAAAGATATTCCACTACCTTCATGTGTTTGCTAAATTAGAGTGGTGCTGGGGTTGTCCATTACAACCATTGCAAGTATTCTTGTCATTACTAAATTGAATTAAAAACTGTCTTTTTAACCTAATCGAATGTATCAGATTTGTTACAGTACATAAACTTGATAATCAGTGTAAATTTGATGATCTTTTTGTGAAATATTCTGTTCCAAACCAAAAACAATCTGTTGGATTTGTGGATATAACCAGGAGTAAAAACTGGTATATGGTTTTGATTAATAAGACATTTTGAGGTACAGTATGCAAAGTAAAGATTTGTCTTCTATACTGGCTCCAATCTGAGATTATAGTAATCAAAGTAATATCTCTAATATTGCACTAATCTGCTCATATACAGCATTAAGGGCAACAGCACAGGCTCAAGTAGATCACTTTTAACTTGGTTTGGCTGTTCCAGCAGTAATGTGCCTGGTTTTGCCGTCCACCGGTCATAAATTTGTAGAATCATATGGATGTGGCGTGAAACGCCTCCAGAATGCCCCCACATCTTGGGCGCATTACAAAGTGCCACAGGCACCGTAAAATGACCCTTAACAAGGCTGTGACAGTTTTTGGGCTGAAAGGACATCGGAATATTGGCACACCCTGTTCATACATGTCGCCCTAAGTCTCCTATTATATGATCTAGGGGCTCTGTGTTCAAGATATGTAGATCCTCTAGGTCAAATGTAGGGATTGTAGGGTCAAATGTAGCGATTGTAGAGAAAGCATGATTGTCAGTATTTAAATTCGCTCATTATGGCACAATTATTTATGACTCAGTGAGTATTCTAGGAATAGTTTGTAACAAGTAAATGGTGAATGCAGGTTTGCTTCTCCTGTAATGGAAGTCAGCATGGTGTAGTCAGCTTTAAGTAGTAGATTTTTGTCTTTTTTCTAACAAGACTTTAGGATTCAAAATTACACTTACCATTCCCCTGAGGTCATATTTTGATAGTTGACATTCCTATCTTACATATTACATGGTCCAAACTTACCTGAATACACTATGAATAGACCCTAAAATGAGCAGGAGTGAAAGAAAGGTGTTTTGTTTAGTTGTTTTAAAGGGTTACAATCAGTTCAGAAAATATTTGACATATCATGTCAGTAAGGTTTTGTTCAGTATGAATCTTGGTGCAGATGTAAGGTAGTGGACAGGTGCACAATGAATGCGAACTGGGCCTACCTCTGGTGTTCTTAGAGTTGTAGTGCAACCAGCCAAGAAGGACCAAAAAAACACAGGAGCTATCGTGGCTCTATACTTCAGGACTTTCATTTACAGATTACACACACTTCTATTACAGTGCAGACAGATATTGCAGTTGGAGGAATATACTTCTCCTGTCTCACTTCACTCATTACAATTTCTTCTACAGCATTTGCATTATAGACAAGCCGGAATTGCCTGCTCGCACCCCTCTGGCCATCTTTCAGGCTCAGCAGTTATGATTTTTACCTGCTTGAGAAACTAGGTTTCAGGACTCCCTGTATCTCCTAATAGTTCTGGACCCACTTCCTCCTTACTGACAATTTCCTCTCTTCTTGCTCTCTGTTTCTGTTCATATCTGTCTTTTAACCTTCCTCTTTTTGTCCTGTGAGCATGGCCCTAGCTCTCTGAATTTTCTGATCTCTGTCTGCCTCTGCTCCACTGCTGGCTGATGGGCACATAAACCCTTATGCTGAAATAACTTTAAAGGTGTTGTCTCACTACATTGATTCATCTCACCTCAATCCTGTTTTCTTGGCTCACTTTGAATTCGGGGGTGTGTTTACTAGCTTCCACTAGGCTGCAGTCGAAGCCAGATCTGTAGCTATAGCAACCACTGCTGGCAGCCTATCAGGAGAGATCAAACAGGTCTGTCGCTATAGCGACCTGAGGAGCTGATGCAGCCCATACAAGAGGGTATATCTGGGAATAAAGTAGGACAGGGTTAATGGACACATATTGCAAAGTGACTTGTTTTTGCAAGATCTTTAATATAAAAAGCAATCCTTGTAGCAAGACTACCCCTTCAATTTACACAACTGATAACTCTCTCAACTACTGACAAGAACAGTAACTAACTTCTGCCTAACATGGTATTTATACCTGAAGCCCCTTCCCCTTTTAATCTGGAAAGTCATGATTGGATTTAGGCTGTATATGGCATCAGTGCTTAAAGCACTAGTTCCCAAATAAAGTACATCGTCATCATCATAAAATAAATATACATATATATATACTTGTATGAAGTATTCAGTAAACACTCTGTCACATAAATATATAAATATGTAATTACATACACTGGCAGAGTGACTGTACACTCTACATTGGGCACTGTTTCCCTTTATTTCTAATTGGTTCTGCTTGGCTCTCACCCATGGTGCAGAGAGAACAGTATAGAGGCTGAAAGAAAATGTATACCACTGTATACCACTCCTTTGGCTCTCTGAGGAACAAAGGAATTTAGTTCACAGCTAAGAACTTCTATCCCTTTTCTTTAGTAGTTAGGCGGGGTCTCAGCACCCTGACCCCCCACCAATCACAACGTTTGATAGAATAATATGACATGTGAACAGTTTTATAAATTGAGTGATGTAGGAAAAAAAGAACTACTGTCTTTCAAAAACAGCTCCACTCATAGATGTCTGATATTGTAACTCAGTTCTATTCCCTATAAGGGGGTCTATACTGCAGTAGCAGCCATAATTTATGCACAATAGTGGCACTCTTTCTGGAAGAATGCAGCCATATTTTTTTCTAATATTATACAACCCCTTTAATTATTCAATACAAGTGAGGATATTAATTATATAGCACATACATGCCCAATACTTTTTCCCACTTTTAAAAATTTGTATAAGACAGACATGCAATATTAGTTAATTAGTATTAGCAGTTAAATAGATTAGATAGTTTCATGATTATATGACACTTTTACTCACATTGTTATGACCAAGAAAAGTAAGGACCAAAGAGCTACTGTGTAATAAATCTTTCAAAAAATCATTAAAAATTGGGGTCATATATTGCTTTAAAAGACAGAAAAAGCTAATATATTGCAGCTATTAAGGTCTGACCCCTCCTAATACCTGTGTGTAGTTGACCTTAAATCTACACTGCAGTCACCTTAAATGCTTTTAACTTTCTGAAAGTTCAGCTCAAAACCCCAAAATGTGCCAATATATTTGCATTGTATTTTACAGGACCTATAAATAAATATAATAATGAATCTATGCCATATTTCTTTCTTATTTGATGATGCTTTATAGGGACACCCACTAACTCAAAAGACCAAAAAATCTAATGCACTTAAATATAAATTTTAAAGCTAATGTTTTATGGAAAAATATTATATTGATCATCCATTAAAATGCAGTACGACTCTGAAAGGGAGATGATTCATAGCAGGCTGTAAAGATCATTCTTCCGAGGGCATTCAAAGTGAAATTCGCCATTATAAAGGATTTTTTTTTTTTTTTTTTTGTAATTAACCCATTTATTTTCAGATGACTGACAAGTCAAAGCCATATTTAGAGGAACAATAGTATAGCCAAAGCTGACCTCAGGGAATGCAACCTAAGCATTCACACAGTACATATCGGCTCCTTAGATAAAGGGAATAGAACAGATAACAAAGAACCATCACGATTCTTTATTTATTACTATATATTAAATAGTATAGTATATATTGTATATCAGTATTGTTTCAACAGGTCTGGGTCTTGTCTTTGCTCTGAATATGTACAAGGATCTGATTTGTAGGCGTTGGTGTTGCAGAATCAACTAAAAAAAATCTCCCATTTTTTGTGTGGGGTCCCAAATTTTAAAAATTTAAAACAAGACAGGGCACTTTCATCATCGAAAGAAACAAGAGACATTTTTCCAAAATGGCGGGTTTGCACCTTTTTTCTTTATTAAAAGTTTGCCAACGGTTTTTAAAATTTCAGTGGTAGGAGTATGCTATGCAAAACAATAATTTTTTTTGAGCAAACAGTAAATAGTGTGAGAACCATTACAAAAGAAAAAAGAGAAAAACATCTTGTTTTTTAAAAACTCGAACGAACAAAAATTTTACTGTTCGTTCGAGTAAAGTTCTATTTGACACTCCTTTTTTCAGTTTCATTTTCAGCGGTTTTCTGCATTTTGGGGGGGGCCCCCAATCATGCGAGCACAGGAAATTGTCAAAACGTCATAGCTGATTTGCAGGCTTTTACTGGCTGCTAAAATAACAAGACATGTTATATATTTTCACTGTATTCCTTGTAACACCCTTTTTTGCTCACTACTGACTTACAGAGCTCTTAGTTAGATGCATTTTTCCTCACCAAGACACAATAGTTAGGGAGTTTGGGATTTTCTAGCTGCATCTTTCCCACACCCCGAAGTGTTATTTGGTGAAATTTTTCAGGTGACATAACGCCTAACTCTCATATACATGGTATAATTTTACAGAGTGCTTTGGTTTTTTAAATCATACTTACCCAAAGTTTAGTTTTTGCAGTATTTGGGGGTTTAAATCATTTTATAAAACTTTTCCTTTTAATTCTCCTTTTCAAAGAATATATTCTAAAAAGGGGGGTTGGGGAAAATTATTCTAAGGAGAAAAGTTCATTTTGGCCCCCGAATTGTATAACACAAGTTTTCCAAAAACTCCTATGTGTTAAAAAAGGCCTTTTGGGCACCCTAAGGGAGGGGCGGGCCTGTAGCAGCTGCTACCCGCTGCCCCCCCTTTTTAGAAACCCAAAACCCTACTTGCAAGCTGCCCTTTCCATTTTTCATTTGGGACCCATTAAAAAAAAATGAATAGTGTTGAGCGATTTTTTTTGGGGACAAAGTTGAAATGGGCAAGGTTTTTATGGTGATCAAAATTTTTCCCAAGATCAAGTATAATTAAGGGTTAAAATCGTGGCCATCATCTATTAAGACTCCCCTTTTTTCGGCCCCCCCCTGTAATTTTGGGGGCCAGCAAATCAGTTTTCCCAAATAGAGCGGGGGTGAGATTGTGTGTGGGGACGTCATAAAATTGGGATGTGTTATGGTTGGGGTTTGGGCGGAAAAATCACATGACCCCCGGTTTTACATAAAAACACTTTTTCCTGTTTCAGCCTCTTTTGCCCCTCAGGTCTCATAGGGATAGGACCTGCTTTTGGGCCTGTGGCCCAAACACCCTCAGCAAAATTTAAGTTATTTCTGCCAGAAAAACCCTCTACTATTAGCTTTTGATCCTTCGAATTTAGTTTACATTAGGGATTTTAAACTTTTTTATGTGGGTTTGCTAGAAAATTTTTAAAAGCGCAAAATCAAAACCACTGAAAAATTCACGGCGGTGGGACCCGGGGGGGGGGGGGGCCCGCGGGCGAACACAACAAGCCCCCATCTTTAAAAAAACACGGGGATAAAGTTCCCCAAAGGGACTTAGTGTGGGACTTTGTATGGAATATTTTTAATTTTAAAACAGTTTGCTTTGAAAAAATTTCCGGGGAAATTGGGCACTGAAACTTTTTTGGGATAAAAAACATTTCTATAATGCAGGTCTCGTTGTTAGCTGCAAAACCCCACTTTTTTTTACCCAGTATAAAATTTCAGATAGGGTTTTAAAAATTTTACCCATTACCCCTGTGACTTTTTGAAATATCCCCCTTTTGGAATTTAAATTAAAAAACCGGGCTTTCTTGTAGCCCAGAAACAGGTTGTTTGTTGCCCAAAAATACCGTGAAATCATACAAAACACACACGGTTTACGTGTTTTTTGATTTTTTGCGCACCCAGCACGTTTTTTTGGGAACGCAGAATCAACGAAAAAATCTTAAAACAGCAATTCTAAAATTAAACCACAGGGAATTAAAAAGGTTTGCAAAAAATACAGTTTATTTTTCCCAAAACAAAAATTTAAAAAACGGAATTTTTGGGATTTTTTGCGCACCCACACTGTTCATTGAGCGGGCATCTACGAAAAACTTAAAACACAATTCTAAATTCCCCACAGGTAAAATTGAAAGGTGAAAAAAAATTACATTTTAATTATTTCAAAACATAACATTTACGTGTTTTTTAAACTTTTGCGCATCAGAAAACTTTTTCTTTGGGCAGCTCTCAAATTTTAAAAAAAGCAATTCTATTTTCACCCCCAGGTAAATTTTGAAAAGGTGAAAAAAAATTAAAGTTTTTTATACAAAACAAAAAAATTTTAGGGGTTTTTTTAAAACTTTTGCGCACCCAGCATTTGGTTCATTAAACGCAGCACCCAACGTAAATCTTAAAACAGTTTTTCCTATATTCCCCACGGGGTTGAATTAAAAAGGGCAAAAAAATACAGTTTTTTTATATCAAAACAAAAAAAGTTACGTGTTTTTTAAACTTTTGCGCCCCCAGCACTTTTTCATTGGGCAGCTCAAAGTAAATTTAAAAAAAAAATTCCCTATATTAACCACAGGGGAAATTTTTGAAAAGGGGTGCAAAAAATACAGTTTTTTAAATATCAAAACTAACAGTTACGTTTTTTTTGATTTTTGGGCGCACCCAGCCTGTTCATTGCCCGAAAGCTCTACGAAAGTCTTAAAAAGAAATTCTAATTTTCCCCACGGGTGAATTGAAAGGTGCAAAAAAATTACAGTTTTTTAAATATCAAAAACATAAAGTTACGTGTTTTTTGATTTTTTGCGCACCCAGCACTTGGGACAATTAAAAACAAACGAAAGGCACAAACGGTAAAAAAAACTTTAAAATTTTTTAAAGGAAAAAAAATTCTTTTTTTTTTCCAACCCAAACAGGTGAATTGGGAAATTTTGAAAAAAATCATTTTTTGGGGTTAATTAAATAAAAAAACATTTAAAAAAATTAAAACGTTTTTTTTTTTGACTTTTGGGGCACCCAACTTTTAATTGACCCGGGCATCTAAGTAAATCTTAAAAAATAGCAATTCTATTTTCCACCCCCAGGTAAAATTTGAAGGTTGCAAAAAATTTACATTTTAAAATTTTAACCAAAAAAAATTAAAGGGTTCGTTTTTTTGCCCTTTTGCGAAACCGGGCACTGTTCATTGAAGCAGCATCTACGAAAATCTTAAAAAGAAATTCTAAATTCACCAAAGGTAAATTAAAAAGGTGAAAAAAACAAATACCTTTTAATTTTTTTCCCCCCCAAAAGTTTTAAACAAAAATCACGTTTTTTTGGGAAAAAAAAATTTTTTTTTTATTTTGGGCCCCCCCTTTTCCCAGATTTTTGTTTTAAAACACCTTTTTTTTAAAAAAGGTTTAAATTTGGAATCCCCAAAAAAAAATTTTTTGGTTTTTCCCGATTAGAGGAAAAATTTGAGAAATTTAAAGCTTTTTTGATTTTTGGGTTTCTTTTAAATAGAGATTTTCCCAAAAAACTATTCCCCATCCTTCTAAAAAATTTTTATATTTTGAACATGACCCGAAATGCAGGGGGTAAGCGAGCAAAAGGGGGGTAGCCCCTGGATGTAGAGGAAAGAGAAAAGGGGTGCTCCTTCCAGTGTGGCGCCCAACACCCCATGCCCGGATTCAGTTGCAGGACCGTCAGGCCTGCCCATCGCTGGGCGGGGCCCCTTTTGAATCTAAGTAAGGGAACACCCGCCCAAAATTCTTGCCCTTTAGTGGTTAAATGAAAACCCTGCATCTAGCGGGTCTTACCCCCTCGTCCTCGCAGCCCACGGCCACAAATGCGTTTTTCAGATCATCAGCATCCGCCCAAAATGAACACCCCCAAATGTCAACTGTGTACCCACCACGGTGGATAATCCATTGTCTGAAGACCTTTTTTTTGGAATGCCCAAAATTTGCGGTTGGGGTCAAAAAGGGCATTTTTAAAAATCAAGAGGATGATTTAGTTCCCTTCGACGCCCATTTACTGTGCCCATCAGGGGAGGTAAAGGGAAGCCGGCCCCAATCGGCAAAAACCCGGGGGCCCCGGTTTCCGGCCAACCCCCTTTTCCCCAATTTTCCCCCTTGCTTGTAGCCCGAAAGCTTCTGGATCCCAGAAATCGGGACGACCAAGCCCCACCTGTTTTTGGATGATGATGTTTTTTTAAAGACATTGCGGACCCCAACCTGGTTTTTTTCCCCCACCCCCCCTTGGTGTTTTTTGCGACTGCTTCATCAGTGGACGGGGAAAGGAAAGAGGGATGGGGTAGTTTTTCAAATTCGGGTCCCGCCACAAAAAGGGGAAAGAGGCGGTCGCAAAAAGTTTGCTAAATATGTTTCCCGCCAGCCCCCCGCCCCCCCGCGCAAAACCCCCCCCCCACATTTTTTTCCCTTTACGCCGTCAAAAAGGTCCAGGACCTCTAAAGGGCCTGGGCCCTTCTTTGAGAAAACCCATTTTTGATTAAACCCAAAGCGATGTATATCCGCCTTTGCCGTAAACGCATAAGTAGAGGCAAAAAACCTTTAAAGGGTGGTTAACCCCACCACCAACATGTCTAGTCCATGCACAAAATGAAATGATTTGGAAATGGAGGGAACACTTGGGCCCAAAAAAAGGGCCAGCCCGGATGCCGAGCCCTCCAAACCACTGTCAAAACCCTCTGTCTCCCCCTCCTCCCCCTCCGCCACCACCAAGCTTTCCCCAAAAGTTTGGCCCCAGCCCCTCAAAAAGGTTCTGATTAGGGTTACCCCCCCCGCTTAGCCCCCCACCGTCGCCCGAGAAACCCCCCAAAGCACCACCCAGGACCCACCCTACTCCTTCTTTTTCCCGGGCCAGTTTAAACGACCTGCCCCCGTACAGCGGCCAGTCTAGCACCCAAACCTTTTTCGGGCTTCCGGGTTTTGGGAGGCAAAGGAAACATTTTAAACCCCCAAACCACCCCAAAACCCAAAAAAGCCTGAAACGTGGCATTCCCAGGTTTTTGGGCCTTGGGGAAAATGTTTTCCCGGGGCAAAAAGGCCCCACTCGGTGTTAAAAAATTTTTTTAAAATTTCCACCCGGGGGTTTTGGGTTGTCTGCATCTGTTTCCGGAAAAGTCCATCTCACCCCCGACACATGGCCCTTGTGGCAGGGGCCAAGGCCGCTATACCCTCTGTGACAGCTCACTGGGTGAGCGGGGGTGGATGTCTCTGGGGGGGGACGTGGTTTTTCAGGCCGGCGCAGCTCTTCAAAAAGGGCAGGGAAATGGGGCAGGGCTCTTTCCCCCAAGGTCCTCTGGTGGCTTTTCCACGTGCCCCAAAAACACCAGGCCGTTTTGAAATTAATTCCCTTTGGGGGACTGTCCCACACAGGTCAGGAGCTGGGGAGGGCCCTCTAAGCAAAAACCGAGCCTGGGGGGTGACAAAAACCCTTTGGGGCCCCGGGAAGGGGTGGTGTGCGTTTAACGGGCGAAATTTGCTGGCCCCCTTTAAAGATCGGAAGGCGGGAGCAAAACCCTTCCCGGGAACATGCTTGAACCCTTTGCCCCGCCCCAGAAATTTCTAAAGAGCTACCCTTCTGGGACTGCCTGCTGAAAAAGGGCTCGGGGGTTTTAAAATTTCGCACTTCCCCCTTTCGAAACCCTGTTTTCGTCCCCCCCCGGGCTGCGTTGCGCCCCCCAAGTGGGGCCCCCCCGTCAACCGCCCAAATTTGGGGAACGTGGCAACATGCGGGAAAAATTCCCCCCTCCAAAATGCTCCAGGATTGTGGCACCCAGCGAAATGCCATTACGCAGTACGAATTTAAAAAACATGGCCTGAAAAGAAAGGGTTTCGGACCTGGGGGTGTTAAACCCCCCGAGAGTGGAGGCAGGTGAAAGAACTCTGACCCCATCCTTGCCAGTTTTGAAAAAACCCCACCAAAAGGCCCAGTGCGGAAAATTTCCCCTTGTCAGCATAAAGCATTGTGGTGATCTTTTTTGGGAAAACGATCGGGGGGACACCTGAAACAACGGTCCCCCCAGCACGGGGGGAAGGGGACACAGATTTTCCCCCCCCCCCCAACGGGGGGGCCCACCTTTCTCTCCCGTAAAAATCCAAAAGGCCCGACATTTTCCCACAATTTCATCGGTTTCTTTAAGGCATTGGTTCGGGGTCCAAAAAGCTAGTGAAAGGGTGGGCGCATCAGTCTCGGGGTGCACCCCATCTGGGGCAAGTCAGGGCTGTTTTGAAGCTGTGGGAAAGGCGGGGAGGGAGGAGGAGGAGGAGGAGGGGGTTTTCCTAGACCCCGATGTTACCGACGCCCCTCCCTTTGGGAAAAAGGGGTTTTGGCGCGAATTTGAGGCGGAGGAGGAAGATGGGGAAAAGGATAGTTTGCTGGGCCCCCTTTCGACCCGAGGTTTGGGGAAAATTAAGACCCCAAATCTCTCACATGATTTGTTGGGGATGTTTCCATTTCCCCCAAAACATGTTCCTCGCTTTTAAAGGGCCCACCCCAAAAATTTGAACAACAGTTACGGGGGCCCCCCTTTTTGGAACCCCCGGGTACAAAAAAAAAAATCAGCCCCTTTTCCTTCCCCCCCACCCAAATAGGGGAGTAAAATCCCGAAATGGAGCCCCTTGCGATTGAAAACTGGGGGAAATCTGTTGCGTCGAAAAACTTTCCCCCAATTGTCACGGGGGGAAAAAAACTTTCAGCGACGGACAGCAGTAAAAGGGCCAAAGAAAGCCGTAGCGGCAGCACGGAAAGGGTGGCAAAAAGGGCCTAAATGGGTGACCCTCTGGAATTTTTTTTTTAACCACCTAAACCCAAACGAAAGAATGAAAGGGCACACACCCAAAAAACCACAAAAAGCTTAAGGTCATGGGGGCACGACAAATCTGCGTCTCAACCCCGGGATGTTTTTTCATGTGTTTCCCCCCCCAAATTTGATTTTCGGGGAAACCAAAAGGGGACAAAATGGCCCGAGCGGGCCGCCACCCAATAGAGGTTTGTCCTTCCCAGCGCCAGCATTCTTTATCTAGGGGGGCCCTTTTCAGAAAACTGGGGGAAGTCATTACGGGACAAACGCTCCGGTTTTTCCACGGATAATGTGGTCGTTTTGACTTTTATCAAGATGAATCAGGGCATGGATCTTGATGATGTTGGGGCCCCCCAATTGCCGAGGTCACCGATTAGTTCCCCAGTCTACTTCACATTCCTTTTAAAAAAAGAAATGGTCCCCCTTGAAAACTTTTTTTAAAATAAACCCATTTCTTACTGAAATTTTTTTATTCTCTTTTCCCAACAGTTAAATTTTGCTGGTTTTGCGTTGGAGGACTGAAAAAGGGACAGCAAGGTTTCATGACAACCCCCGTTTCCCAAATTTACTCACTTTAAATCTTAAAAGTTTTGCCATTGCAAGGGTTTTTGGGTCATGTTCCCTGTGAGTTTTACAGCAATAATCATGGCCCTTTGGAACAAAAATTTGTGGCTTTAAAGGGGCCCATTTCTCCCCTCCCCCAATTTTTAATTAGTGGTGAAAAGTCATATTTAAAATTTTTTGGGGGGCCCCTTTGTAGCTGTGGTACAGCAAAAATTTCCAGGGGTCCTTTTTAACAGAAATGGGGGTTTTTTAAAGTTGGAAATTTTCCCCTCAAAATTTTTTAAAACAGGGGGGCTGAAATTTTCATTTTTATAATTTTTTGGGCCCAGGCTGCTTTAAAAATTGCGAAATTTAATAGGGGTTCCCTATTAATAAAAAAATTTTTGTTTTAACAGACATTTGTTTTTTCAAAAATTGCCCAAAGTGGTAAGGGGCAGCTTTGTTTTTTGGGGGCAATTTTGCTGTGACATGCAGTTACACAGGCCCCTATTCTAAAAAATTTTTGTTTTCTAACAGACTTTTGTTTTTTCAAAAATTAAACCAAGTGGAAAAAAGGGTCTTGTTTTGGGAATTTTTTGGGTTTCCCATTTTGCTGTGACATGCAGCTATACACAGGTCCTATTCTAAAAAATGTTTTTTCTAAAAGACATTGTTCTTTTACAATTTTTCAAGAGTGGGCCCCAAAGGGTGATTGGGGGCTGTCAGAAACAGGAATAGGTTTGGACACTGTTTAATGGACACATATTGCAAAAAAGACTTGTTTTTTTCAAGATCTTTAACATAGCTATCAATCCCTGTATTGAGACAACCCCTTTAATACAATGAAAAAAAAAAGGGAAAAAAAGGGAAGGTGGGGGTTCCATTTCCCAATTTTTAAAAAAGTGGGTTTTTTAGAATTAAAGTACTAAAAACTTGGGATGTACAAAATAGCGTTAAAAAATTTTCCCCTTTAATTGTAAAAGGGAGGGTACAGGAAAACTTGACCAGATGTAGGGGTTTTTAAGGAAAATGGAGTATGGAGCACGGACAGAAAAAAAGTAAAAGAGGGGCCCTTTCCTCCAGCACGTTGAGAAAATGAAAAAAAGAAAGCCAAGATAAAGGGGCCCCTGGGGTAACGGACGTTTTAAACCCCCAGGGATTTCCAAGTGAAGCTCAATTGGTCCACACTCATAAAGGAGGGGGAAGCGTACCCAGGTATTGACTGGTGTACCCGTAAAGGGAAAGGCTTTGGGGTTTTTTCACCTTTTCCCCCTTCCGTCCTTGTTCCAGCACGGGCAGTTTTCGTTGCTGGCCCCCCCCCCCCATCAGGGCAAAAATTTTTAAACCCCGTGTTTTAGATGACGGACCCAGCCCGGGCTTTCACCGCACCCACTGTAACTCCGGCCCTGGGAAAGCTTTGGCCCAGGACAGGTAAAAGTCAATGTCCAGTTCAAACAAAATGGGGTTAAAAACTCCCCTTTTCCGGCACTTTTTAAATGTGGGGGGGCATGCAGGTTTTGGGGGTCATGCTGTGGCCCCGGACAGGTATAGTCAAAATTTTAGTGAAACTAAAATGGTGGTTTAAAGATCCTTTTTTCCCCGGGACTTTTTTAAAAGTGGGGGTCCCTGCAGGTTTGGGGTCATGCTGTGGCCCCGGGGCCCGGTATAGTCAATTTCAGTGAAACTAAAAAAAGGGTGGGGTTTAAAGGGCTCCTTTTTCCCGGGACTTTTTAAATTGTGGGGGTCATGCAGGTTTGGGGCTCCCTGCTGTGGCCCCGGGAAATTTTTAAATCAAAAGTTCCGTGAAACTAAAATGGGGGTTTAAATCCCCCTTTTTCCCGGGCCTTTTAAATGTTGGGGGGCATGGCCCGGTTTGGGGCTCATCGTGGGGCCCCGGGGAAAGGTATAAATCAATGTCCAGTGAAACTAAATGGTGGTTAGAAAAAACCCTTTTTTCCCCCCACTTTTTTTAAAATTTGGGGGGGCTTTAGGGTTTTGGGGTCATTCTGGGCCTTTCCCATCCGGTATAGTCCAATGGGAAATGAAACTAAAATTTGGGGGTTGAAAGACTCCTTTTTCCGGGACTTTTTTTTAAAAGTGGGGGTAAACAGGTTTTGGGGGGCCCTGCTGGGGCCCCGGGAAAGGGAAAAGTCAATGTCCCCGTGAAACTAAAAAGGTGGTTTTAAAGCTCCCTTTTGGGCGGCACTTTTTTTTGGGGGGTCAGGGAGGTTTGGGGCTCAGCTTTTGGCCCCGGGCAGGTGATATAGTCAATGTCCCGTGAAACTAAAAAGGGTGGTTTAAAGACTCCTTTTTCCCGGCACTTTTTAAATGTGGGGGTCATGCAGGTTTGGGGGTATGCTGTTGGGCCCCGGGCAGGTATAATCAAAGTCCTAATTTAAACTTTTAAAAGGGGTTGGGAAAAACTCCTTTTTCCGGCACTTTTTTAAATGTGGGGGGTCTGCAGGTTTGGGGGGTCATGCGTGGCCAGGACAGGTATAGTCAAAAGTCCCCGTGGAAAAATAAAAAAAGGTGGTTGGGAAAAAACCTTTCCCTTTTTCCGGCACCCTTTTTAAAAAGTGGGGGTATGCAGGTTTGGGGCTCATGCGTGGGCCCCCAAAAGGTTATTTAATGTCCAGTGAAACTAAAAAGGGGTTGAAAGGGGCCCCTTTTCCGGCACTTTTTAAAAAGTGGGGGGTTCATGCAGGTTTGGGGGTCCCTGCTGTTTCCCCCGGACAGGTATAGTCAAAGTCCAGGAAAATAAAATGGTGGTTGAAAGACTCCTTTTTTCCGGCAATTTTTTTTTAAAATTTGGGGGGCCCTGCAGGGTTTGGGGGTTCCCTTCTGGGGGTTCCAGGACAGGGATTTTTTCAATTCCCGTTCAAAATAACATGATGGGTTTAAATCATATGGCCCCTTTTTGGAACCCTTTTCAATTTGGGGGGATGCAGGTTTAAGGGTCAGGGTTGGGACAAGAAGGGGTTTGTAAATGGTCTGGACTTTTTTTCTGTGATTTTATAACCTAAGTGTGGTTTTCCTAAGATGTAGCATGTATCCATTTTTTCTTTGTGGATGTTAATTTCAGCCCTTTTACCAGCCTTGTTTTGGGGGTTTAATAATGAAGGTGTTGTTTCCTCCCATAGACTTTAATGGTCCCCGCGCATAATCGATGCTCACTAAACGAAAAACCTTATCGATAGCGGCCCACTATCCAAAAAAACGATCGATCTCGAACAAAGCAATCGCCAACACTATAAAAGGGAATTTATTAAAATCTTTTAAAGAGCACTTACTGGGGAGTACTAAAAAACACCCTTAATTAAATTTTAAAATATTCCTAAGCTCTGGGTTTTGATGCATGGGCATAAGGGGTTTGAGAATTTTCTAAAGTTAGTAGTTTTGCTCCCAAAGGACAGAATAACATGGCTAGTGTCTAACCTTTCCCTTTTAAACTTTTTACTTGGATTAAAAATGTCCCCTTTGGGAAAATAAATTTTGACGATTTAATGAGAAAAATTTAAATCGAGTCGTTTTTTTCATTTTTCCCGATCCAATCCATTTTCCTTTTTTCTCCCATCCCAATTTCGATTTTATTCCCCCAAAATCGCGTAAAAAAATTCCCAGATTGAAAAATTAAGATCGAGGGATTTTTCACTGCTTCCTGTACTTTTTGCGGCCGCCATTTAGTGCAAAAGCACCCGAGGGGGGTCAAAAGTGTCACCGGGGTGAGGGGGTAGGGGTCTCATTACTTTAAAATCACAGGGCCCTGTTTTATAATGTCACAGTATTTTCCCGTTTGGAAAAGCCCCCTTATGATTAGAGACGGAACCCCAACACATTTTCTCTCTCTTTTGTGCTTTTTTTCAAAGCACAGAAAACACCATTTCCCGCATTTCACAAAAGGAAAAAACGCTAGATAGATTAGTTTTAAAGGTTGGGGGGACACAAGATTAGGGGAAAACCCAGACATAGTATTTTTGGGGATTTTGGTATTGCTGCATTTAAATGCATCTTTGCCTTCCCAAAAGTTCCTTGCTGGGAGGGTTTTGGGAGGTCAGCTTTTTACACAAGACACCGTTTGGGAAAACTCTCAAAATAAAAACAATTTTAAAGTAAAGGTTTCTTCAGAAAATTTCATTCTGTGCCCAAAATTTCCTTGGCTGCAGTTTTGGGGGGGCAGCCAGTGTACACGGGCCCCTGTTCTTTCATAAGATCCTATTTTTCCAAAAAAGCCTCAATTTGCCGGTTACCTATATACTGGTTTTTCCGTCAACTTGGGTTAAAAGAGGGGAAAAAATCTTTAAAAAGTTTAAACCCTGAACATGAAAAGGCCAAAACACTAAAGAGAAAAAAGGGAAACCCCCGGTCCTGGCATTTTCCCCCCACTGGGCTTTCCCAAACCCCTTTTCCCCCAAATTTCTCCCCAAACCAAATTCCAAGACCAAGGGGGTCTCTGGCCAACATGCTGGAACAGCATGGCGGCACCATCTCCCGTCCCAAGGGCATTTTTCCCGGGCGATTGTCATGGGAAACCCCCAGAGGGACAAACCTACCCCTTTTATTTCCCCCATTTTTACCTGCACGCCCTCAGCAGTCAGCTGGCACCAGCCCCTCTGTATACGAGGTGTGGGGGGCAGAAGAAAACGCTTTTTACCCAACCAATCCCAAAGCCAAAACCCTGAATGTCGGCATTACCTGGCTTTTGACCTTGGAAATGTTGCCTTTCCGCCTGGTGGACACAGATGGGTTCTGCCATGTCATGGCCTTGGCATGCCCCCAATACCAGATGCCGAGCAGGCATTTCTTTGTCAGAAAAGCTGTCTCTGCCCTGGCCAGTCACATGGCAGAAAAAATCTCCAGCACATTGACTGCATCTGTGTTCACCAAAGTCCATCTCACTACAGACACTAGTTAGCACGGTCAAGAGCGTTACATCTCACTGATTGCTCACTGTGTGAGTTATGTGGATGACAGTGTCTCTGGTGATGATGGTGGGTCTCGTGCTCGGCGGACACTCTTCCACACTGCTGGGATGGTGCAGGTGTCAGATTCCCAACCTCCACGGGTAGCATCACGTGCCAAGAGAAATCAGGCCATTCTGAAATGAATGTGTCTTGGAGACCGTCAACACACAGGTCAAGAGCTGTGGACGGCTCTGCGCACTGAGAATGACCAGTGGTGTGCGACAATGGGAAAAATCTCCTTGCTGCCCTTATCAGTAGATTTACGCACATCCCTTGCCTGGCACACGTCATGAACCTGGTTGTGCAGAAATTTCTCAAGCACTACCTGGGTCTTGACTGTCTGCTGAGGAAGGATTGAGGTCTTAGATCACACTTCTGGTGCTCGCACCTTGCTTCGGCATGACTGGCAGTGTTGGAGCATCATCTGGGCCTCCCCATCAACCATCTCATGGTTGATGTGGCAACACGCTGGAATTCCACCCTCCACATGCTCCAGCGATTGTGGCAGCAGCATAATTACATTATGCAGTATAAAGTGTTATATGGCCTGACGAGCAGTGGTGTGGACCTCGGGGTGTTGAGCCATAGAGAGTGCAGGCAGGTGAAAGATCTCTGCACCATCCTTGACAGTTTTGTAGACGCCACCAAAATGGTCAATCAGGTCAATGCCATTGTCAGCGTGACCATCGTGGGGATATTTTTACTGGAACAAGTGCTAGACACTCTGTGACAGCAGGTCCCAGCAGTGATGGAGGAGGCAGACACAGATGCGGACACAGAGCCTTACTCGCCAGAGGATGTAGAAGGCCCGACAGTTTCCCAATTTTATAGGTCTTCTTTAGGTGGTGGTATGGGGTCCAGGGCTGGTGCAGGACAGCACTTCAGCTCACAGAGTAAAGCGCATGAGGCTAGCCAGGGCTCTGGTAATGCTCAGGATGAGGAAGTGGAGCAGGATGAGGCAGGGCTGGACACTGACGGTACCAATTTCCCTTCAGTGGTAAGAGGTTGTCACAGATTTCAGGAGCAGGAGGAAGAGGAGGAAGATCTGTTTAGTGCCTCTCAACCCCGAGGCTTGAGAGATCCAGGCGGCATCTCACACATGAGTGCTTGGATGCTACATTACCTGCAACATGATCCTCGCATCAAGGCAATCAAAATGAACAACAGTTACTGGGTGGCTACCCTCCTTGAGCCATGTAACAAATCAAAAGTCAGCAAATTCTTTTCATCCACAAAAATTGACAGTAGAATTCAAGAATTTGAGACAGTGCTCATTGACCAACTTGAGACATCCGTTGCGTCTTCTTCACGTTTTAATTTCACGGTTGAAAAACGTCAGCAACGTGCCAGCAGTAGAGTGAGTGGCAAGCAAGCATTAGCAGCAGCAGGCAGTGTGGCAGAAGCCTACAGGGTGACATGTGGAAATCGTTATTTACCACCTCAATAACGCCTGTAAGGCAGGGCAGCATTTAGAAACACAGAGACCGGCTTAAGACCATGGTTCATGACTACCTGTGGCTCAACCCCAATGTTTTAGGACTTGGTCCGGACCCAATGAACTTCTGGGTGTTCAAATTGGATGGATGCCTGAGCTTGCTCAGCACGCCATACAATTTTTTCCTGCCCAACAGGCAGCATTATCTCGGAACGCACCTTAAGCACAGCTGGGGGATGATAACTGACAAACGTATCCGTCTTTCCCCTGAGAATGTGGATCGTTTGATATTTATCAAAACAAATCAAGCGTGGATCTCTGGCGATTTTGTTGCCTCGGTTGCCGATGTCCCTGACTATTAAACTGTAGCACGTCTTCTTTACAATGTGAAATACACATACCACGTTAAAAAAAATCAATGGCACTATTGAAAAAAATCTTATTCCAAATACTAATTTCTTCATGCAAATTTTACAAAGGGTTATTTTTGCTGGTTTTGGGTTCAGGCTACTGTAAAAGACAGCAATAGTAAAGGTCCTATTGAAAAAATTCTTATTTCAAATACTCATTTCTTCTTAGTAATTTTATTATGAGTGTCCATAAGGTTATTTTTGCTGGTTTTGGGATCAAGCTACTGTAAAAGGAGTGCCAGTGGTAATAGGGCAGTACTCCAGTCAGTTGGCCCTAAACAAAAAGAGGCCCAGTGATATGTTAAAAATAGGAACTACTAATGGGTGGGGTTCCTATTTGATTTAACTGCCAATGGTCCAGAAATGGTTAATAGCCCTGGCTACCACTGCACCTCCTATAACTAGAGATGGGCGAATTTCTCAAAAATTCGATTCGGTGACTTCGCCGAATTTTCTGACAAAATTAGTTTCGGTCCGAATTACTTCGGGACGAATCGCGTTAAAAACAGCTATTTCCAGGCTGCAAAGAGCCTGCAGGGTGCTTTAGAACATTTTGCCATGCTTAAATATGCAGAGGGAGCTTGGTTTGGTCTTCATACAATGTTGTGTTTTAGTATGACACGCACATGACTGCCGCCGCTCTTAGAATTGCTTCACTATAAAATTCCCTGGGCACTTAAGAGGGCAAAACTGACCAAAAAACTCAAGCGGGAATGTAGCCTGATAAAGTCATGCCAGCGAAAGCTGGAAAAAAACAAGCTGAGAGCTTAGGTGGCAACATCAGTGACAGAGTGTGGAGGTGACGGCGGCAGCCACAGCAGCATGAGGTCAGAGAGTGGCACAATGACATTCTGGAGGTGGCAAAAACAGGAGTAGGCCACAGAGTGGCACAATGACACAGTGTGTAGGTTACGGCAGCAGCCACAGCAGCAGCATGAGGTCAGACAGTGGCACAATGACATTCTGGAGGTGGCAAAAAAAGGAGTAGGCCACAGAGTGGCACAATGACACAGTGTGGAGGTTACGGCAGCAGCCACAGCAGCAGCATGAGGTCAGACAGTGGCACAATGACATTCTGGAGGTGGCAAAAACAGTAGTAGGCCACAGAGTGGCACAATGACAGAGTGTGGAGGTTACGGCAGCAGCCACAGCAGCAGCATGAGGTCAGAGAGTGGCACAATGACAAAATCTGAAGGTGGCAAAAACAGGAGTAGGCCACAGAGTGGCACAATGACACAGTGTGGAGGTCATGGCAGCAGCAGCATGAGGTCAGACAGTGGCACAATGAAATTCTGGAGGTGGCAAAAACAGGAGTAGGCCACAGAGTGGCACAAGGAGAGAGAGTGGAGGTGACGGCGGCAGGAGCAACAGCATGAGGTCAGAGTGGCACAATGACACAGTGTGGAGGTCACGGCAGCAGCAGCATGAGGTCAGACAGTGGCACAATGACATTCTGGAGGTGGCAAAAACCGGAGTAGGCTACAGAGTGGCAAAATGACAGTGTGGAGGTCACGGAAGCAACAGCAGGAGGTCAGACAGTAGCACAATGACAAATTCTGGAGGTGGCAAAAACAGGAGCAGGCCACAGATTGGCACAATGACACAGTGTGGAGGTCACGGCAGAAGCAACATGAGGTCAGGCAGTGGCACAATGACATTCTGGAGGTGGCAAAAACTGGAGTAGGCCACAGAGTGGCACAATGACACAGTGTGGAGGTCACGGTAGCAGCAGCATGAGGTCAGGCAGTGGCACAATGACATTCTGGAGGTGGCAAAAACAGGAGTAGGCCACAGAGTGGCACAATGACAGAGAGTGGAGGTGACGGCGGCAGGAGCAACAGCATGAGGTCAGAGAGTGTTACAATGACACAGTGTGGAGGTAACCGCAGCAGCAACAACAGCAGCAGCAGTGTGAGGTAAGATAGTGGCACAATGACACACTGTGGATGTCATGGCACCAGCAACAGCAGCAGCAGCATGAGGTCATAGAGTGGTACAATGTGGAGGTGGGTGGCAATACCAGTCCCTGGTAAAGATGGTTGGTGGCAGATGGAGAAACTGTCAGCAGATGTGTGGCATCAGGTAGGTGGCGGCATCAGAATATTGGCTGATGCAGGTAGTTTGAACCCAGACTCATTTCTCACAGTTTGGGTGAGGCATCATGGCTGATGTAGTCTGACGCCTAAGGCATTGGTGTATGAAAATCCTGGCCGATCCACGCCTGATTCATCTTGACAAAGGTCAGTCGTTCCACATTTCCCGTGGACAAGTGGGTTCTCCTTGGGGTAACGATGGCCCCTGCAGCACTGAACACCCGCTGTGATGCCACACTACTGGACGGGCAGGACAGCTTCTCCACTGCAAACTCGGCAAGTTGCGGCCACACATCCAGTTTGGCTGCCCAGTAGTCCAGTGGATCTTCTAACTGGGGTGGCAGAGTGCTGTCCAAGTAGGCCACCACCTGTTGGTTCAGGGTCTGCTCCAGGTCCTGCTGCTGCTGCTGGCGACTGCCCTCCTCACTAGGCGGGTGAAAGAAGCTGCTCATCAGTGACTCCAGACTTAGGTTGCTGCTGATGGAGCTGGTACTGCTCCTACCCCCCCACCTTCACCCGGCAGCCGCGGCAGTAGTATGTGAGCGCTGAAGAATCCCCCGTTCAGACCTGTCAAAGGAGGGACGATGCCGCACATAGGCAGCAGCCAACTGACTACGGAGGATTTCCCTATAGTAATTGAGTTTGTCTCCCTCTCAATAGCTGGGAAAAAGGCTCCTATTTGGGACCGGTAGCGAGGGTCCAATAGGGTGGAGAGCCAGAAGTCATCCCTTTGCTGGATGCTGACTATTCGACTGTCACTAGCCAGGCAAATCAGCATGCTGCGGGCCATCTGCACAAGTGACTCCGAGGGGCTCCCTGCCTCCATCTCCACTGTATACTGCCACGGTGCTTGCGGGTCATCTGCCTCGTCTTCCTCATCTCCATCTACCTCCTCCAGCTGCTCCTGCTCCTCCTCTCTTGTCACCTGGGTAGAAAATCCACTCATTTTACCAGACAATGCTTCTGATCCAATGTCCTTGTCCTCCTCCTCCTCCTCCATTTCAGTCCACCCTGGACTCATGTGGCCGCGAGATGTAGTCGCCACGTCTCCAGTCCCCTGCCCAGACAGATTTTTCAGCATCTGTTCCAGGACATGAAGCAGTGGAATGACGTTATTAATCCTGTAGTCCTGGCGACTGACAAATAACGTGGCCTCCTCGAATGGCCTCAACAAACGGCAGATGTCACGCATGAGCTGCCACTGGCTGACATCAAAGTTACACAGGGGAGTACTCCTGTCTGCCTGGATCATCAAAAAATCGTTAATGGCCTTTCTCTGTTCATACAGTCGGTCCAACATGTGCAGGCTGGAATTCCAACGGGTGGAAACATCGCATATCAGAGTGTGTTGGGGTAGGCCGTTCTGCCGCTGCAACTCGAGGAGGGTGTTCCTGGCTTTGTAGGAATGGATGAAGCCGCAGTTTGACAACGTGGAGGGGAAAGCGGCGTCTCCTGTCCAAGTTGTTGGTGTGCCTGGGCAGGAAGCACATTCACCCAATGGTCCGTAAAGGACATATACAGATCCTGACCGTAGTTACAGCTCCAGACGTCCGCGCTGCCGTGCACCTTGGAACAAACAGATAAGTTCAAGGACTGGTCCACCTTCTGGTCTACATATTTATGAAGTGCTGGTACTGCCTTTTTGGAAAAGAAATTAAGGCTTGGAACTCTCCATTTCAGCTCGTCACAAGCCATTAGTTCTCTGAATGGTGCAGAGTCCTCCATTTGGAATGGAAAGGACTGCAGTACCAAAAACTTGGACAGGAGCACGGTCAGCTGCTACACCTTAGGATGGTTGGACGCATATTGTTGTCTCTTTGCAATAGCCTCGCTGAACGACTGCTGGCGCCATAAGTAGCGAGGAGCAGGAGCATCTGGACCGGGAGATGATGGCAAAGAGAAACAGCTCCCTTCTGCAGAGGTGGTGGAGCCTTGACTGGTTGCAATGGCATGCGTGCCACTGGCCGCTGCTGCGACAGCAGGATGGACCACCACATCTGAGCCACGTTTCTCCCAGGCCACCGGATGGTGACGCTGTATGTGTTGACGCAGGGCCTTGGTGCCAACGTTAGCTCACTGGCCATGCTTCACGTTCTGCCCACAGATTCTACATATACCCATATTTGGCTCCTCTGGTGTCTTAGCAAAGAACTGCCACACCACCGAGTAGCTGACTTTACCGCCAACGCTCCGCACTGGGTGACTACTACCGCTGCTGCCTCGCTGAGCCCCTGTGCCGCTACTTTCTTGGACCTGCGAAGCGGGTTTTCTACCCAGTGGTCGCTTGGCTCCTGACCTCATACTGCTGCTACCCTGCTGACTCACGACCACACAACCCACTTGCTGGCTGAGCCGCTGCCTGACACGCAAGCTGACGCCCTCTGCTCCTGACGATGATGAAGCCCTTGCCTCACCCGGCTCCCAAGTGCGGTCGGCTACATCATCATCTATTTGTGTTTCATCGTCACTGCTGTCCTCATCACCGGTCTTTGTATAAAGAGGCTGACTCCACACAATATGACCTCCCATGCCACTCTCCACCCCTATCCTGTGCCGCCTACTGCAAGAAGCAGGGGATATTGGCCCCATTTCTTCCCTGCCAAGTAGCTGCTGACTGCCCTCCTCAAATTGTTCATCCTCGCTATATAGTGGCGCTGAGCCCAGAACACAGTAGATCTCTGGCTGAGGGAACCGGATGGGACAGAGGCGGGTTGAGGACAGGTAAGGGCCTCTGACCCGCTCCCGGGCCATGCCAACTAAGGGTTGTGTCTGACGTTCCCACCGACTCTTGGCTGGGGTTGTCAGATGTCATCTGGGAGGAAGTGGATGACCTAGTCAACCTATCAAGAACCATTGGGTTGCTGAACAACACACGGCCGCTAGATAACACCGGCAGTTCTGGCCTCACCGTGTGACCCCTGCTGCAACGTCCCCTTGCTGTGCTGCGACCTGGGCCTGCTCCAGGAATGTTTGTGCCACTGCCACTCGCAGGTGAAGAGCCTGCCACCTCTCTGTCTGACATACTGTTTGTTCTAAAATGTACAGACACTGTTTGATGAAGATATCTGTATATGATAAATACACACCCTGTATTTGACTCCAAATGAACTCAGTAACAAGCTTGGGTAACCCTTGGATATAAATTGCGCTCCACAAATGGCCAGGAAAAATGTACTTGTATGTGTCGTTTAAAAACACTGTGTATTTTACTGAATGTAAAAGCACAAACAGGCTTAATTAACCTTCGGATATGAATTATGCTACAGGCAAAATTGCTTCTTTGGCGGTGAAAAAGAAGGTTTCTTTTAGTGACCACAACAGCAGAACAATGCTTAATTAACCCCTGGATGTAAATTGCGCAAAAGAATTGAGCAACAAAAAACTACCAGCTTTGTAGCGTGTTACAATGGCGTGTATTTTACGGTACAGAACAACAGAAAAACTTGTAATTAACCTTCGGTTATGAATTATGCTACAGGAAAAATGTCTTTTTTGGCGGTGAAAAAGACGGTTTCTTTTAGTCACCACAACAGCAGAACAACGCTTAATTAACCCCTGGATGTAAATTGCACAAAAGAATTGAGCAACCAAAAACTACCAGCTTTGTAGCGTGTTACAATGGCGTGTATTTTACGGTACACAGCAAGAGAAAAACTTGTAATTAACCTTCGGTTATGAATTATGCTACAGGAAAAATTTCTTTTTTGGCGGTGAAAAAGACGGTTTCTTTTAGTCGCCACAACAGCAGAACAACGCTTAATTAACCCCTGGATGTAAATTGCGCAAAAGAATTGAGCAACCCAAAACTACCAGCTTTGCAGCGTGTTACGATGGCTTGTATTTACGGTACACAGCAAGAGAAAAACTTGTAATTAACCTTCGGTTATGAATTATGCTACAGGAAAAATTTCTTTTATGGCGGTGAAAAAGACGGTTTCTTTTAGTGACCACTACAGCAGAACAATCCTTAATTAACCCCTGGATGTAAATTGCACAAAGGAATTGAGCAACCAAAAATGAAGTGGTATTTGGATTGTAAAAACGCTGTTTCTTTAAATGAATACAACAGGAACAGGCTTAGATAACCCTTGGATATTCAATGTGCTGTGAGCAGATAGCATTAAAATGTATATGCAGCTGCATTGGACGCACACTGGACTTCAGTTCCAATACCCCACAAAATCAGTAGGCTATGCCCTTCTTCCTCCCAGAGTTCTTTGCCCCATGTAATGCCATGTGCTCGCAGCCATTTTATCAATCAAAAGCACACTTCGTTCATGCGAAGTACCCCAAACTTCGACTTCGTTCAGAACCAAAGTTTTCCTGAAATTCTAAACGAATTCCACTTCGTTAGAATCAATTCGCCCATCTCTACTTATATAGTGCAGTGACGTCACAGCATCCCGCCGGTCTCTGATTGGCTTCATCTCTGCACATGTCATGTAGGCTATGCCCTTCTTCCTCCCAGAGTTCTTTGCCCCATGTAACGCCATGTGCTCGCAGCCATTTTATCAATCAAAAGCACGCTTCGTTCCCGCGAATCACCCCAAACTTCGACTTCGTTCAGAATCGAAGGTTTCCTGAAATTCTAAACGAATTTCCCTTCGTTAGAATCGATTCGCCCATCTCTAGTTTAGATAGTTGTCATCAGTTGCAGGATACATGGGATCAGTTCAGTAGAACAATTCAGATATACCCATAAATTTGAAAAGATTATGTCACAATCTATCTTCAGTGTCTATTAGTTCCAACCTAATTTAGGATCATCCTTAAGAGTATCATTGGTGTCAACCAAAGAATTGTGAGCACTGGCAACATTGTCAACCTTTTGCTCAATATGGTTCACTTGGCCTCCTACCACATCAATATGGATGGAGAACAACTGTATTATTTTTGTCAAATCAAAGTATCATGTCAAAGACTTAAATGAATAATACCACAATGGTAACATATCAAAGATCAGAAAAAAATAGATAGAGTAGCTCATACAGCATTATCTTGAGGTTATGTCTGTGGAAAAGATGCTGTCCCTAAATAGACTCTATAAGGGCTGCAATGACCCTAGGAGCTAAGTACAGGGCACCCGCCCAGAGAAGGAGGCCCATTTCAGGAACTTAAAATGTCTTAAAAAGAATATTTTGAACAAAGGTTACAGAGATATAACAGATGCCATAGGGCCATAGCCTTTGTCAAAATAGACATTTAAAAAGAAACATAGAGAGAAAATAAGGAATATACAACAAACTTAAAGTTGGAAGCAGTCGGGGGATCGAGATATGGGAGGGGAAAAGAGATATGTGACAGGATGTAGCTATCTCTGTCTCCTGCCTCATTCAGGTACTTAGTTTCTCCTAGATAGTCTACTTCCACCTTCATGATACTCGTTTATGCCTCTGCGTTCCCTAGTTCAGTTTTACTTATCTATGCCTCTATTTTCTCTTGCTCACTTGAAGCCCTTACTGGGACAACACCTTGGTTCCTTATATGACTGCTCCCTACCATGTATAACTTTACTATCTGTATCTACCTTGGGCTTGACCTTATTCCTTCTACATCTCTTTTGCAGTGCTGATCTTGCATATATTATGCCTCATATTTACACTAGTGCCAAATATCTTCTCTTTATATGTATTCCTCTCTGGTAACTATCTTTTACTCTTTCCACCTACCCTTTTATACTCTTGCCATATGCTATTCTACCTTCTCCATCACCTCTCCAATGTTTTACTGGTCTATATCTATATACCCTGAGTCACCATGTCTCTCATCTCCCTCTTTTTCCCTTCCCCCCGTCACTCGACCTATGGCATCTGTTATATCTCTGTAACTTTTCTTTAAAATCTTCTTTGTAACCAGTATCTGACATATTTTATTTATTACAAATACCCTTTAATTAAACCACTTTAATGATCATAATAAGTTTGGTGTGCTGTGGTTCCCTACTATTTGTTACTCGGTCAATTTTGATCATTCCACAAGAGCACACACCCCTCTAGGTGTGTGTTACCCTATATTCTATTTAAATGAAAGATCCACAGCACCCACCAACTTTGTGTTTCAAGTATACAAATATACAATCCATACAATTCAAGTATTTGTTATTGTTGGTAAAAGGTCCCAGAAGGTCTGGGGATCATGCATTGACGACCTTAGTCATTCAGATCCCATTTAGGGATCAAAGATCAGAATGGAATTGTAGTGGGCACGCTGTAGGAGTATGAATATAAGGGGCAGTAGAGTTTAAAACTGGTGGCCTGAAGCACTCAGAAGCTTAAAGGGGTTTTATCATTACAAAGATCATGTCTCAGATTATGGGGACAGTAAAAATAAGCACTTTTGTAATTGGGTTGCATTACCTCAGTCACTTGGTTTAGCAGGTATGAGCTTTTCTGTAAATCTGTGTTCTATTTCTGCTGTTGCTGGATGGACACGCCCCCGGGATGTTTACCGCCCCCCCCTGGACACGCCCCTGCACTGTGATTGGCTGGCTGACATTTCATTCAGACTTTTGGGATACGCCCCTAAACAGGAAACGCCTTGGTCACGCCCCCTGCGCTGTGATTGGCTGCCTGCACACTCTGTGTTTACTCCCCTCTGAGCTGTTAAAATTGATAGCGAAACTAAGGTCTGCTGGCTCTATGTACATCTCCCAGCTCTAGGGTGAATGATCTTGGCAATTACTGCCTGTTTAAAGAGCTTTTGCCAAGAGGTTGATTCCCCTCCACACAGGTCCAGTCCTTAAGCTGCTACTTTGAAAAGAGGGCGTTTGGTTCCTCATATCTAATGCAAGCCCCGCCTCCTTATGACATCATCATCTTTAGTGTATAGCATAAGAATTCAACACAGTGTTTGTCCAAGCTGTATGTGTAGTGTAGTGCTTAGCTGATACGCTCTGCAAGAGAGAGGTTAGGCGTTCAAGCCCCATCAGCAGTTTTTTTTTTAATTTTCTTTTATAAATTGTAAACATATGAAAATATATGTGTAGACATCTATAATTTTATATATATACACACACAAAGCTCCCCTATATAGTGTCCCATCCTTGCAGTAGTCACACCAAGCACTTCCAACATATGTGATACAATGCATATACTCTGGGGGATGAGACATGATATAGGGGAGCTATGTATGTGTATATATATCATTATAGAGATTGACATATATATTTTAGGTCTCTCTACATATGTTAAGAATTTAGGGGGAGGGGAGAATACTCTGTGAGGGACTAGAACTCTAAACCCCTTCATTGTAAGAGCAAAGCTCTACCACTACACTACCAGCCCAAGTTAGTTATAGGTTGAGCAGGGTCTTCTCTCAAAGCTGATTGCTTCTCTCCCCATTGTTTTCACTCACATGTCACTGACAGCAAGCAGAGATCTTTACTTGAAGCTGAGATTTATCCTTGTAGTTGAGTAAAGATCTCTGCCTGTTGTCAGTACAGTTTGGGTGAACACCACTAGAACAGAAATAAAAGCTGCTGGCTTTCAGTGTAATTTGTGTGTTAACTAAGAGATATAACAGGTGCTTGCTGTCAGTGAACGTTGAGTGATAGAGTTGACATCTTTACTTGGGTGATAGCTGCTTTTTTTAAACTTTTTTTAATGACATGCATTTAGGAAAGTGCCTAACTTATGATTTCTAAGCATCCCACGTCAACATGACATGGTGGCAAAACCCCTTTAAGTCACAGATCCCCTCATATAACACAGTATTATAGAGTCTCCTGCCTGTTAACAGGGGGAGAGAAGGGTAGCAGGGCAGTGTGTATTGCTCCATATAAAACAGTAACACATAAGCATGCAGGAGGCTACAGAGCTGTTATATCCAGACAACCTTCTGCATCCCCTGCTTCATACAAAATGATGATGTCATAGTTCTTCAGGGAGGGAAGACATGCCTCCTGGGAGGAGAGACACGCCTGCTGATAGGAGAGACTCGCCCCTGGATTTCAAACTAAATCTCAGAGAATTAGCTGAAGAGCACGAACAGTTCAAACGATAGAACTCTTTTAAGCAGCACAAGGCATGCTTGCAGAGAGGTATTTGCAGAGAGGCAGGAGTAATGCCAGCAGTTATGTCATTCTATGGCTGGGTTCACATGGCTTATATTCAGCATATAGCAGCGCGTACTGTGGGTGCTGCTTTAAACTGGGTGTTTTAGTAGTACACACTGGACAGCGCGTACTTATAAAGAGCTCTGGGTCGGTCCTCATTCACTTTTTTCTCCCGCTGCGTACTGTGCTCCGGGGAAAACTTATACTTATTATAGCACTCGATGCCCTGAAGTACAGACTGAAATTACAGTGTATGACCATACCCTATGGGTTATTATGATTTTATTATTTTTTATTGAAAAAATATATTAATTAATTAAAAAATATAGACTTTTTCAGGACCAGCACTACATCTATGTATTAACTTTGTCAAGTATTACAGCTCAATTATATGAATGGTGCTATGTTGCAATATCAACATATCCTTTAAACAAAAGAGATGCTGTTACTGTAAAAAAAACAGGAAGAACAAAAGTCTAAACAATTTAATCAGCCTTAACTACATACTACATTGTGTCCCCAAACCAAAAGCGTGTTTAGGCGTATCAATAAAACATTGCATACCATCTTAGTTTTGAATTAATAATTATGAAAGGCTCATTTTTTTTATCTAAATTATTACAACGGCATTTTTTTTCTCTTAACATCAGTATAACATCTCCAAGGATAGTCTAAGTCTTAATTTCTGGATGCTGGTGTCCTGGGGAAAGCTAAAATCCAACAATGGAGATGTTAAATGACTTGAAATAATCATTTTGGCTTTAGAAATCTCCAATGACCATAGTGGATCTTCTCCAAGTGATGTTGCTCAAGTTAAATGTATACTGTACTGAGAGCTCTTTGTTATTTTGCAGCTATGAACAGAGGAAAGAGATTGTTCTGTAATGCCTTAGATTTATATAGTGGTATATCCCTTTAAACATACATATACAAGGAAAATAAATTTTCAAATAAAGTTCTCTACTACTTATTTGAACAGAAAAGCCAACACGTAACCACAGGTATGTGATGACGAGAGCTCCAAACGCCAGAGATAAATTAAATTCAAAAACTGGAATATGTGCATAGAAAATAAATTACCATTGAAAATCAAGCAAAACATATGAGACCAAAAATCAAATCAAAATGATATCATGTCAAAGATGTAAATGAATAATACCACAATGGTAACGTAACAAATATCAGAAAAAAATAGATAGAGTAGCTCATACAGCATTATCTTGAGGTCACTTCTGTGGGAAAGATGCTGTCCCTAATTATCCTCTATAAGGGCTGTAATGACTCTGTGAGCTAAGTACAGGACTCCCGCCCCGGGAAGGACACCCATTTCATGAACTTTGCCCTCATTGTATCTAGCCCCTTTAACTCCTTACTAAAAGAAACATCCCTACCTGTTTCAACCCTATTATATATCATCAGGGGATTTTTAAAGTAGGTAAGGAATGGTAGAGCATATAAGACAGGAGAGATAAACAATGTAATTGAGGTATGTAAGCAAACTAGAGGTCAGATGGATGTGATGTTGATAACTTATGTTTAAATATAAGCTATAGCACATATATTACATATAGTAGAAGTATAACATTGTATTAGTTAGAGTGGTATAGCCCCATATAGTGAGATTCAAATGGCCAGAAATGTGTAAATAGGGATAATAAATGTGTACCTGTGTATAGGAGGGACACAGCAATGTGCCGGCTCAGTGGACTGCAACAAATAAAGTTAAACCAAATTATAAATTTTGCTTACAACCCTGCTTCCTGGGTGGTATAGAGCCCCACACTGTATCAGACATCATTTTTTATGTGACGGGGAAGGAAGAAGACACATCCAGGACTCTGGCAGGAAACCAAAACAGCGCCCATAGCAACTGACAGAACAGATGGCCATTAGTAGCAAGATGGAGCTTAGGGTCACAAAAAAAAAATATTGGAGTTGCCAGAAAATAATCAAATGGTGACACAACCTACTTTAGACAATAAAAAGAAGTTATTACTTGGCATCGAACATGATGAGCCAATTGGTTATAAAGGGGAGAGAAAAGTATTCCTTTGCATAGGAGGGAGAAAAAAATGGTGGTATAGTAAAATGATGAGAACCCACTGAAAGATACAATGAACTCCTAATGGATATACTTGCATAATACAGTGGTGCAACCTGTGTATAAATAAAGTATATTCTGATACAAAGATGATCAATGATAAATAGTAAGCTGTTTCGAAAAATGTCAGATATATGCCACTTAAAAATTGTGACAATATAAAATATGAAACACTAATTAACAACTCATATAAAGAAATGTTGCCGGGAATTAACTAGCAATTAATATCAAATCATGCAAAAGTTAGTTGATAAAAAACAACAGGTAGCATGCTAGAGAAAGCAAATAAGTGCCACTGTTCATTAAGGCTATCAGGGCTGATAGTCTGGAACCTGAAAATCCAGAAACTTTTATTCTGCAAAAGAATAGCATCAAAATCTCCCTTCCTTATTGCTGGAGATACCAAATCAATTCCCATGAACCAAATACTGGTGCTGTCCTCATTGTGTTGGGACCTTATATGCATAGAATCAGGTATATCACGTTGATACTGGATGTCTCCCAGATGTTCACCAATCTGGCATTGAAAGTAGAGTTCTGCCCACATTTTCAGTTTCACAGCAGCATTTGGCTCTATATATGATTTGTGTTGATCTACAGTTAACCAACCACACAGGTAAATGATAACAGAATACTACAACACCAAACAAAACTACATTTACCCAATATAATAAATATTTCTTTATTGAAAGTAAAGCAACACAAATGCAAAAATAAACAATAGCGCTACAAAAAAGTGCTAAAAGTGCTGCAGGTAAGTATATCCCAAATCAAAATAACTCAATTACAAAAAAATAATAAAAATGGTACACATGATTTGAAGTAATATATTAAAAAAATACATATGCCCCAACAAGGTAATATAAATTATACATATATAATCAAACCAATGTATATAAATAACCAATTCAAAATAAAGCCATAATAATGGGATAATACAGACCAAATAGCACGCTGAAAAGACCCATAAAATAAATACAGTAATAAAATAAAAAAACATTTTGGATGTACAGTCATGGCCAAAAGTTTTGAGAATGATACAAATGTTAATTTTTACAAAGTCTACTGCATCAGGTTTTATAATGGCAATTTGCATATACTCCAGAATGTTATAAAGAGTGATCAGCTTAACAGCAATTAATTGTAAAGTCAATAGTTGCCTAGAAAATGAACTTTTCCCCCAAAACACATATTAACTTCATTGCAGGCCTGCCTTAAAAGGACCAGCTAACATCGTTTCAGTGATTGCTCCATTAACACAGGTGTGGGTGTTGATGAGGACAGGGCTGGAGATCAATCTGTCATGATTAAGTAAGAATCACACCACTGGACACTTTAAAAGGAGGCTGGTGCTTGGCATCATTGTTTCTCTTCTGTTAACCATGGTTATCTCTAAAGAAACACGGCAGTTCATTGGGATGCACAAACGGCCAAAAGGGGAAGAGTATGCAGCTGGGAAAAATTGCACCTCATAAACAATCTATTGCATCATCAAGGGAATTCAGGAGAAGGTTCCTTTTCCCAAAAAACTCGGGGCCCCAAAGAAAACCCCACAAGTGCCAGGACCGTTCTTAAAAGTTTTTCAGCTTTGGAATCGGGCCCCCCAGCAGTGAGAGCTTTCGGGGAATCAGCGGGGCAGGTGTGAGGCATCTGCATCATGTGAGGCGGAGACTATGGGCAAGGGCCTGGGTAAAAGGAGGGCAGCAAAGAAGCCACTTTCTCCCAGAAAAAAAACATCGGGGACAGATGAATTCTGCCAAAGGTACGGGGGTGGATGCTGAGGCTGAGGTAAAGTCATTTTCTCTGATGAACCCCCTTTTTCCGAATGTTTGGAACCCCTCGGAAAACAGCTTGTTGGGAAAGAAACAATTTTAGCGATACCACCGTTTTTGTTTCATCCAACTGTAAAAGCATCCAAAAAACCCAATTCATTTTGGGGTTGTTCCAGCCAACGGAATGGGCTCTTTAACATCTTGTTTTAAAAACCATCCAGAATAAAGAATGGTACCAAAATGTCCCCCAAGGAACTTCTCCCCAACCGCCAAAGAACAGTTTGGTGTCAACAATGCCTTTTCAGCATGGATGGAGCCCTTGCCATTGTCCGGTCCTTTGGCCATTTCCCTTTCCTTACACCTCGGCCCGGCGCAACCGCAAGTCGCCCCTTTTTCCCTTTTCGCAGAATTGGGTTTTCCCTGTTGCTGTGAGCGTCCGGGGCCGTGCTTACTCCCCTGTTTTTGCTGTGTGGTTTTCTCATATGGCCCTCGCTCCTCCAAATCTTGGCTGCTGCCCTGATTCCCGTTCTAAAAGGGGCGGCAGCCACATTTTCCCCTTTCCTTTATTCCCCCAGTGGCAGGGGGGTTGGGCTTCCCTCCCAAACCCCCCCTTCTACCTGTAGGTTTAAAAAGCCTGTTTCTCCCCACCTCCCTGCCTGATCCTTTGTATTGTTGTTTGTTAGGGGTTTTAGTCTGTTCTGTGTGTTTTCTATCTTGTTTTTTAGCAGTCCGGTATGCCAGTGGTCTCTTGTGCTCTGTCTTGTTCTTGTATTTTCCTTCCCTTTTCCTTTTGCCCGTGTCCTGCCCGGGTCATCCTGGTTTTTGCCCGATTTTTATTTAAAGTCTTGTTTGTTCTTGGTTTTCTTCCTTTCCGCCCGAGCATCCATTTGGGCCCCACTCTTGGTCCAGCCCAGAGCATCCGTTTTTGCCCACTCAGGGTCCACCCCCAGAGCTTTCTGAGCCCCGTGGCTTACAGCTCGCCCTGACCTTTGATCCCCGGGGGCTTACGGTCTGCCCTACCTTCTGAGCCCCCGTGGTTACGGTCTCGCCCTGGCCTTTTTGAGTCCCCGTGGGCTTCGGCTCGCCCAAACCTTCTGAGTCCCCGTGGCTTACGGTCTCGCCTGAGCCTTTTTCCCCGGGGCTTACGGTCTCCCCCTGAGCCTTCTGGTCCCCGTGGCTTAGGTCTCGCCCTGAGCCTTCTGAGTCCCTGTGGTTTTCTTTTCTCCCCCCTGAGCCTTCGGAGTCCCCGGGGCTTAGGGTCTCGCCCTGAGCCTTTGAGCCCCCGGGGCTTACTGCCACCTTGGGTTTTCCCCCCCATTTTGTGTGCCCCGTTTTTTCCCTCTTGTGCACCTCCATTTCCAGGTTTTCCCCCGTACTGGTGGCCCTGTATTGGTTTTGGGGTTCCCCCCCGGATTGTTTCGGTCCCCAGACCAGGTGGGCATTTCCATTTTTTTGGATTGGGGGGGAGGAGGGGGCTTAAGGAGGGGGGTTTTCTGTCACGGTCCGTGCCCTTCCCCGCCCTTTCGATGGGGTCTCTGCAACCGCAGTGTACCTTGTTCCTTTCGCATATTGTTCCCGTTGCGTACCTCCCCTTTGCCGTTCTTACTCCTCTGGATTTCTTGTGTTTTCTTTTGCTGGCCAGGTACTCCTCCATCTTGGCTGCTGCCCCGATTCCCCCGTCTCTATAGAGGGGGTGGGCCCACTTTCCCCTTCCTTTTTTCCCACAGGTGCAGCGGGGGGTTGGGTTCCTCTGCCCAAACCCTTCTACCTGTGGGTTTATAAGCCCTTTTCTTATCCTCCCCAAAAATCCCTTTTCCTATCCCCTTTTTGTTTTTGTTGTGTATGGTTGTAGTTTTTGCTGTGGTTTTTTGAACTTGTTTGTTAGCTCCTGTTGCTCAGTGGTCCTTTGTTCTTGTCTGTGTCTTTGGAGTTTCCTTGCCCCTTTTTTCTCTGCCCTTTCCTGCCCTGGTCATGCCCCGGGTTTTTTTTTCCCGAGTTTAGCTTAATCTCTGCTTATGTTCTTTGGGGGTCTTCGTCTGTCCCCCCGCCCAGGCATCCATTTGGCCCGCTCTGGTCCAGCCCAAAAATCCGTTTTTTTCCCAGTTCTGGTCCACCCCAACCTTCTTAGTCCCGTGGGTTACAGCTCGCCCTGAGCCTTTTTAGTCCCCGTGGCTTACAGTCTCGCCCTGAGCCCCTTTGAGTCCCCCTGGCTTACGGTTCGCCCCTAGCCTTTGATCCCCCGGGGCTTACGGGCTCGCCCCGACCTTCGGTCCCCCTGGCTTACGGTCTCGCCCAGCTTTTGAGTCCCCGTGGCTTACGGTCCGCCCTGAGCCTTTGAGCCCCGGGCTACGGTCTCGCCCTGAGCCTTTTTGAGCCCCCCTGGGTTTCGGTCTCGCCCTGACCTTCGAGTCCCCTGGCTTACGGTCTCGCCCTGAGCCTTTTGATCCCCCTGGCTTCGGGCTCGCCCCGACCTTCTGATCCCCCTGCTTCGGTTCGCCTGAGCCTTCTGAGTCCCCTCGCTTACGGGTTTCGCCCCAGCCTTTGAGTCCCCCGGCTTACGGTCCGCCCCACCTTCTGATTCCCCCTGGCTAGTCTCCCCTAGCCTTCTGAGTCCGGGGGCTTACGGGGCTCGCCCTGAGCCTTCTGAGTCCCCGGGGTTAGGTTCCCCCCCTGAGCCTTCTGAGGCCCCTGTGGTTATGCCCCCCCCCGGGTTCCCCCCCCAATTTTTCCTAGTGCCTTTTTCTGGAGAGGAAGCGTTCCCAAAATGTCTTGTTTTCCTTTACTGTGTACCGTACTTCTGCCTCCTCCCTTTACCACGAACCATTTTCCGCCGTCTGCCTTCTGCTTTTTCCCCGATTGAATGCTTCACGATTTTGTACCACGCAACAACCCCGGCTGCACCGCAAGCAAGTCACGTCAGGGGTAGGACCCGGTAGTAAAAACCGCCGCAGCAAGTCCCCTCCCCTTTGCGGGGGGGTTGGTGAAAACGGCCTACTTTGATTCCGTTCCCCCCCGGGTTACTATCGCTTGTGGTGGGTCCAGAGGAACCACTACCAGCCGTAACACCCTAAAGCAGGTGATAACTAAAAAGGTCAGGGGGAAAAAAACATAGAAAAATTTTGGGGCCATGGCCCGGAAACTCCCCAGATCTTTAATCCCATTGAGAAATTTTGGTCAATCATAAAAAAAGGGTGGACAAACAAAAACCCAACAAATTGTGACAAAAGCAAGCATTGATTGTGCAAAAAAATGGACTGCTATCAGTCAATTTTGGTCCAGAAGTTGATTGAGAGCATGCAGGGGTTGAAAAAGGTCCCGAAGGGGGGTCAACACTGCAAAAAATTTACTTGCTGCATTTTAATCATTCTAACTTAAAAAAGCTTTTGTTAAACATAATATATTGCACTTTATTTATTTCTTTATGGATAAAAAAATTGACAAACACACATAAAAAAACCCCCGAGGGCAACAGTCATGTGAAAAATAAATTTGTGCATTTTCAAAACTTTTGGCCATGACTGTAATACGATTCATGAATGTCTTACAGACTTTAAAAGTAAGACAATCCCCCAAAACAGTCACTCCAAAAAATAAGCAACCAAAAATTGCCTGCAAAACCCCAAAACTCATTAAAATGATGCATATAAAAAGGGTTTCCCAAATCTTTTGCCCATAATTAAGACCGGGAAGTTTTAACATCTTTGTTTGGGGAAAAAAAGTTTGAGGGGCCCTATGGAAAATAAACCGAGTATGTTGCAAACACAATTTTAATTTTGTTGCCGCAGGATTTATAAGGACAGAAACTATCAGCCAATCTGATCTGTTTTTATGAGGGGGTGAGTAAGTCGGGTGCGGGACAGCTGTGGTATTGGTTTTTAGACTTTTTCAAAAAAGGCATTTGAACTGTACCCGATAAGGTTTTTTGGGTAAAATTAAAAAATCCCCTTGGGGAAGATAACAGGTGTAATTGGATAAAAACTGGGGTGCGGATCTATCAGGAGTGGGGGTAAATGGACTCCACCCGAGGTCCCCGGGGTTATGAGTGGTGGCCGCGGGCTCATATTGGTCCCTTTTTATTTAATGATTTATTAATGATATAGTGGGAAGGGGTCGATAGCCCCATTTCGATTTTTTGCAGATACACCAAGTATGCAGGGGGGTGCAATCTATGGAAGATCTCATAAATTGCAAGAGACTGGGGCACATGAGGCTTGGTTTCCATTGGCAAATGGGGTTCAATGTGGTAAGTAAGTTTTGTCTGGGGGAAAAAATCTACAGGCATCATATTCCTAGGGGGGAAAAATTGGAGAATCACTTTTTGAGAAGATCGGGCGTTTTTGTAAATCAAGCTAGAGAAAAGCATGCAATGTCAATCGCGTCTAGGCAAGTAAGATTTTGGTGTGTATTAAAAAAGGATGGACTCGCGGGGACAAGGATGTAATTCTACCGCGTACAAAGCATTGGTGTTCCTCATTAGAAATTCTTTGTTCAGTTCTGAGCCCCAATTTTTTAGAAGAGATGTAAAGGAGCAAGAGAGTACAAAACGAGAACCAAATTATAAGGGGGGGGAGCATCTTATTATGAAGGGGGTTAGTAAATTTAACTTATTTAGTCTTGAGAAAAGACGGCTTTGGGGGGACATGATTAATTTTAATAAATATAAAAAGGGCCCTACAAAAAGTATGGGGAAAAATTATTTCAAGTGAAGCCCCCTCAAAAGAAAAGGGGGGACATTCCCTTCGAATAGAGAAAAAAGGATTCAATCTCCAGAGGAGAAGAGCGTTCTTCACTGTAAGAACTGTGAATCTGTGGAATAGCCTGCCTGAGGAGCTGGGCACGGCAGGAACTGTAGAGAGTTTCAAGAAAGGCTTAGATACCTGCCTGGAACTAAAGAATATTTAATGCGTATATAGCTATGTAAAAATTCTGGATCTGGCGGTGGAGGCTCTGGGGTCAGAGATACAGTCTCCAATGGAGCATATTGGTTCATGCCTTGTGGGTTCCAGGGCATTAACCAGTGGTGAGGCTAGGCATAATGCCCTTGTCTCTCTCCCATCACCCACATTTTCCCCACCCTTGGTTGAACTTGATGGACATGAGTCTTCTTTCAACCGAACTAACTATGTAACTATGTAACTATAGTGTCTATGGACCAAAAACTTTTTTCTTTCCTGAAGGTGAGGGGTGTTCCCCTACATAGTTCACCAGATCAGCATCCATCCTTAAAATGCCCCAATGTCGGTTCATGATCTTCCTAATCTGAGTCGCTCCCTGATCATAGGATCATGAGTTGTCCAACATTATCCTTTGTTAACTCATATTTTAGTACCAGGAGTTGTAATCTTTTACTGACAAGAGCTTATTTTTTATAATATTGGTTTTGATAAAGTTGTGGTATTAATTATTTATATATTTGATATGTTATCATTTCGACATGATTTTTGGTCTCATGTATATTATTTGATTTTTAATAGTAAAGTTATGTTTTTATAACATTTGTTTTTATTAAAGACATATAAAATACAAAATTGACCAATACATAAGGCATTATAACTAGATGACAACAATGACTAAAAGCCAGATAGAGAATCTCTGAAAGCAAGAGCCTATTCAAATGTTGTCACAACATGTAGTAAGAGATTGGTCAATGCACAACAAGCTATGTAAAATTTTACATTTAAGGTGACTGAGCGAAGTCTCTGAGAGAACGCTGAACATGAAAATTCAAGTATACAGTAAGGACATATAGGTTGACATGTATGATCTAGGTGCATAGAGGCCAGTTCTAAATAACTTTAAAGCAGTGTAAAATGCGCCAAAATTTATGAGCCTGTTCTACTCCAGGTCATACATATGACGATTATAGTTCCACTACGACAACTCAGGCTCAGGCTTTTAACTTGGTCTGGCTGTCCCAGCAGTAATGCGCCTAGTCTTGCATCCTCCAGTCTTAAATGTGTAGAATCATAGGGTTGTGGTGTGACATGCCTCCAAAACGTCCCCGCTTCTTGGGCGCATTACAAAGTGCTGCAGACACCACAAAATGCGCCACCTTTTGGAGTGCGCCTGTTCATAAATCTGGAGAACAGGGCTGCATCAATTTTTGGGCTGAAAGCACACCAGAATACTGGCACAGCCCTGTACATACATGTCGCACATAGAGCGTAATACGTCAAAAGTCAATACAAAAGAAGCAAAGACGAGAAAGTAGTAGATGCTTTATCTATTTACTAGAAATACCATTTCATATTTTCAAGAAAGCAAGAACAATAAAAATAGTGAAGAAGGAAAAGAGGGGGAGGGGGAACAAAGGTGCACTGCCATGAAGCCAGACTTCATCTACATTGGGCATAATATGGTGTCATGTAGTCCAGGAAAAAAATTATTTGTGAGAATGTCCTTTTGCGAACAGCTATTATTTTTTCAAAACTATGGTTGGTACTTACTATGGGCGACATGTATGATCGGGCTTTATGCCTGTTTTTTGGAGTAAGCTGCGCCTCCCGGCCCGAATCCCCCTGTCGGACGCAGGGATGCAGTGTTAGGCGCAGCGTTCGCCACTTTCAGCTGCGCCCCGCATGAAGAGGCGGGCAAGGGGCGCGGTGTGGGCGCGGTGTAGGTGTTCCGGGGCGGGAGGCGGCGCGCTCGAAAACTCCGAGGCTCTGCAGCTCCGACAGTCAGACCTAGTCTAGTTTGGTCTAAATGTTCAGGCGGCGGCGAAGTGAAGCAAGAACGTAACATGAGAGGAAACATAGAAGATTGCAAGAGAAATCTCGGTGCCCCGCGCCGTGCAGCATGGAGATTGATTCCAAAAAATCGCCTTTATAAAGGCGGAAAACATTATCAGAAAAAGAGCTCAAACCTCAAAAATAAAAAATTCATTAAAAAAATCACTTTCCAAAACTCTAGAACGGCGCAATCTCAGGAATTAGGTTTTGGGAAAATTTTGCCGGGAAATACAGTAATTAAAATTCTGAAAGCTTTACTCATTGGTTGGCAAAAAATCGGCCAATCAGAATAGGAGTGACAGTGAACCATTAAAACCTATGGAGAATATTTGACCAATCAGAATCAAAGGCGGGACAATTCAAAATACAGAAAAAAAGGCAGAAGAGAGACTGATTGGCTGAGCTAGCGGGGCTTGGCTATCTCGGCCAATCAGAATTGGAGCGACAGGGACCCATTATAGCCTAGGAAAAGTTTGAACCAATCACAATCAAAAGCGGGACAGTTCAAAATACAGTAAAAATGCTGAAAAGAGCTGATTATTTGAGCTAGCGGGGGCTTGGCTATCCCAGCCAATCAGAGTCGAGCTACTTCTCCCATTGTAGTCTATGGAGAGATGGGCGCAATGCAATCTCGGCTCTCAGCCCCGTGCCGGCATGGAGTTATGAATAAAAAAAATAATTTTGATTAGTTGTAAAATATTCTCTGAAAAAGAGCTGAAACCTTCTATAAACATAAATGAATTAATCTCGAACAACGAAATTTGTCGCCGGGGACGGCGCTACATTAGGAATTGCAATAGAAAGAATTGCCGGGGAAATACAGTAATTCAAAATTCTGTAAGCTATTCTCCATTGGTCGGCATAAACCAGCCAAATCAGAATAGGGGGACAAAGACCCATTATAAGCTATGGAAAGGAGAATTAACCAATCAAAATAGGAGCGACAAAGACCCATTATAAGCTATGGAGGAGAATTGACCAATCAGAATAGGAGCGACAAAGACCCATTATATCCTTTGGAGAAGTTTGGACCAATCAAAATCAAAGGCGGGACAGTTCAAAATACAGTAAAAATACAGAAAAGAGCTGATTGCTTGAACTAGCGGCGGCTTGGCTATCTCGGCCAATCAGTAGCGCGACTACTTCTCCCATTGTAGTTATGAAGAGATCGGGCCCCAATGCAATCTCGGCGCTCAGCGCAGTGCGGCATGGAGTATGAAAAAAAAAATTTCATTTTTTTAAAGTGTAAATCATTATCAGATAAGCGCTGAAGCCTTCTATAAAAAATAAAGCAGTTAAATCCTTAACAACGCGTTTGTCGCCGAGACCGGCGTACATAAGGAATTGCAATAGAGAAAAATTGCCGGGAATACAGTAATTCAAATTGTTTAAGCTCTTCTCATTGGTTTGGGGCTAAACCAGCCAAATTTCAAATAGGAGCGACAGTTTCCCATTCTTAACCTATGGAGGAGAATTGACCAATCAGAATAGGAGCGACAGGGACCCATTATAACTTATGGAGAACTATTGCCCAATCATATTCAAAGGCGGACAGTTCAAAATACAGTAAAAAGGCAGAAAAGAGCTGATTGGTTGAAGGGGCGGGGGCTCGTCCAGTTTAGCCAATCAGGGGCGCGAGCTTTACTTTCTTCATAGAGTTCTATGGGGGAAAAAAAATTCAGAGCGAAACTCTGTGATTGGCTAAGTTAAAAGAAGGTGCGGTTATTTGGACCAATGGAGAGCAAAGCGGGGCGCCCTATGGGTTTTCTAATGCAAATCTGAAATAAAACTGTACATGGCCGAAATCAAATGATAATACTGCTGAGTTGTCCCGATGTGTATATAAAATTTAATAATAATATGGGGGGTAAAGGAAAAAAAATATTAAATCAATAAAATCCTTGTTTATTTCTTTATTTTCGTTATTATTATTCATTTTTTTATAACATCGGGAAAAACTTCGGCAGTATACATTTTGATTTCGGCCATGTACAGGGTTTTTTTTCGATTTGCATTGAAAACCATAGGAGCGGTCGCCTTTGTTCCAATTGGTCCAAATAACCGCGCCTCTTTTAACTTTGCCCAATCACAAAAAAGAGCTCGTTCTGCATTTCTTTTCCCATAGAACTCTATGAGAAAGTAGCTTGCGCTCTGATTGGCTAAGCTGGACGAGCCCGCCGCTTCAACCAATCAGCTCTTTCTGCCTTTTTACTGTATTTTGAACTGTCCCGCCTTTGAATATGATTTGGTCAATATTTCTCCATAGGTTAGAATGGGTCCCTGTCGCTCCATTTTTTATTGGTTTAATTCTCCTCCGTAGGTTAGAATGGGCCCACTGTCGCTCTTATTCTGATTGGCTGGGTTTAAAGGCCCCACCAATGAGAAGAGCTTAAACAATTTTGAAATTACTGTTTTTTTCCCTGCAAATTCTCTCTATTGCAATTCCTTATTATAGCACTGGTTCTCGGCCGACAAACCGTTGTTAGCGATTTAAGATTTATTTTTAGAGACGGTTTTTAAACGCTTTATCTGATAATGATTTACACTTAATAAGAATGATTTTTTTATTCATACTCCATGCCACACGGTGCTGAGCGCCGAGACTACAATGGGAGAAGTAGCTCGCGCTCTGATTGGCTGGGATAGCTAAGCCACCGCTAGCTCAGCCAATCAGCTCTTTTCTGTATTTTTACTGTCTTTTGAACTGTCCCACCCCCTTTTTATTTTGGATTGGTCAAAACCTTCTCCATTAGGATATTTAAAGGGTCTTTGTCGCTCCTATTCTGATTGGTCATTTCTCCCTCCCCTAAACTTTTAATGGGTCTTTTGTCGCTCCTATTCTGATTGGTCAAAATTTCCTCCATAGGATATAATGGGTCCCCTTTTTCCCCTCCTATTTGATTGGCTGTTTATTCCGACAATCAAATAGCGCACTGATTTTGAATTACTGTATTTCCCCCGGGAATTCTTTCTATTGCAATTCCCGATTTAGCGCCGGTCTTCGGCGACAAACACGTTGTTCGGGATAGAATTAATTTTTTGTTATAGAAGGTTTGAGCTCTTTTTCAGAGAATATTTTTTACACTTAATAAAAATGATTTTTTTTTTAAACATTTCTCCATGCCGCACGGCGCTGAGAGCCCAGATTTCATTGCGCCCGATCCTCTCCATAGACTACAATGGGGGAAGTAGCTCGCCCCTCTGAATTGGTTGGGATAGCCAAGCCCCCCCGTAGTTCAACCAATCAGCTCTTTTCAGCATTTTTACTGTATTTTGAACTGTCCCGCCTTTGATTTTGGGTTGGTTCAAACTTCTCCAATAGGCTATAATGGGTCCCCGTCGCTCCTTATTCTGATTTGGGGCGAGATAGCCAAGCCCCCGCTAGCTCAGCCAATCAGCTCTTTTTTTGCCTTTTTACTGTTTTTTTTGAACTGTCCGCCTTTGATTCTGAATTGGTTCAATAGTTCTCCCTAGGTTTTTTTAATGGTTCACCTGTCGCTCCTTTTTCTGATTGGGGGCGGTTTCTTTCCCACCAATGAGAATAGCTTTCAGAATTTTAATTAAATGTATTTCCCGGCAATTTTCCAAATATTCTAATTTCTTGATATTGCAAACCCTTCTAGATTTTTGGAAAGTGCTTTTGTTTTCTGTATTTTTTATTTTTGAGGTTTGAGCTCTTTTCTGAGAATGTTTTCCGCCTTTATAAAGGCGATTTTTTTTTTTTTTTTTCATACTCCGCACGGACATCTTTAATGATTTCTCGCTGTTTTCAAGCCAGTATCGATTCGGAATACTTGTTAGGCGCAGTCCCCCACAGCGCCCATGTCCCCGCACTGTGCCCCACACACTGGCGAGGCGCAAGGAACTGTTCCACGCATGTATGAGTGCACTACCTTGGGCGGCGAATCATAGGCGCAGCGCCGCACCTGCCGCCTAGGGCCCGCATGTGCCTCAAAACAACTGGCGAGGCGTGGCGGACTTTACATGGAATGTAAGAGCGCGCCCCGGTGCCGACATAAATCAGTGCATATTTCGCCGGAAAACTGCCGGAAAAGTGTGCCCCGACGTGGCGAGATTCAAACATGTCGCCCTATGTCTTTAATTTCATCAATTCCCGAGATGAGGGGTGATTTCCACATACTTGCAATGGCTAGCTTATCTACATGAAGGATATGTAGCACTAATATACGATTTTCAAATGAAATTTTTGTGCTGCCTGTTAAGAAGAGGGTCAGTCCAGGTACCATAAGAATGCCACTTTGGCTACTTTATTAAGAAGTGAGAAAACCTTAACCCATTAGACAGCCAACATATAGCACTCCCAAAATATGTGAAATAGAGGACCTAATGAGCCATAGGATTTCCAAAAACATGGCAATGATGTTGGATATATTTTTGATAAATGTGAAGGTGTACAATACCAATTAGTTAATAATTTTTGGTATTGCTCTCCAAAATTAATTCAAGTTGAGGATTTGTGAGCCTATGAGACTGCTGCTTTCCATTGGGATTTGGAATAAGAGTGAGATAGGACTCTCTACCAGGCTAGAAAGTTGGGAGTTGTTTAAAGTATATCATAAAACCTTTCAGTGTTTTTTCTTTTTGGTGTGAGCGTTTGGAGGATTTAGGAATTGAAGAATTGTGGATAGGATTTTACAAGAAGAAATCTGGTATTCCCGAAGAATGTTTGCTATTCTAGGATAAATAAAGAAATCTGTAACTCAAAGATGAAAAGACATTTTAAGTTCTGAGAATGGTTGGCAAAATGCCTTAGCCATTATATCCAACAGGAATATAAAATCCAAAAGAAAAACAACGGGTCCAGCGATGGATAATCTTTAAGCCAAGTTTACTTATATGAAGGCACAAATAGGAGGGTAAGACAGGGATAAAGCAACTGGGCGCGGTTTCGGGCGTATACGTACGCCCCTTTTTCAAAGGGAAAGCTTTCACGAACAAAATGACATTTCTTAAATAGTTAAAAACGGGGGGTGGTCTAGTGATGACTACTTCCCCCGCATCCAAAATGTATTGCCAAAAGAACAGCTCACCTGTGTTACA
>JAODAL010020008.1:0-70526 GCA_025379985.1 Phyllomedusa bahiana
ATAAAAAATTGTTTTTAACAAAAATAAAGTTAGTTTTTTTTTAAATTTTGCCCCCCAGCATGTTTTTGCGCGCTTACGTAAATCTTAAAAACAGAATTCTTATTCCCCACAGGTGAATTGAAAGGTGCAAAAAATATTTTTATTATACAAAACTAACAGTTACGTTTTTTTGATTTTTGGGCCCCCCGCATTTTTCATTGCGCAGATTCGAAATCTTAAACAGAATTCTTTTTCCCACAGGTAAATTTAAAAGGTGCAAAATACTTTTTATTCAAACAAACAGTTACGTGTTTTGATTTTGGGACCCACATGTTCTTTGGGGCCCGCATTAGAAATTCTTAAAACAGCAATTCTTTTCACCAGGTAAATTTGAAAGGGCAAAAAAATTACGTTTATTTAAAAACAAAAACGTTACTTTTTTTTTTACTTTTGGCACCCGCATTTCATGACCCATTACGTAAATCTTAAAACCAATTTTTTCACCAAGGTAAATTGAAGGTGCAAAAATTCAGTTTATTATATCAAAACATAACAGTTAGTGTTTTTTACTTTTGCGAACCCATTTTTCATTGACGCGATCTCGAAATCTTAAAAACGCAATTCTATTTTCCCCAAGGGTGAATTGAAAGGTGCAAAAAATCGTTTTTATACAAAAAAAAAAGTTACGTTTTTTTTGACTTTTGCCCCCCCAGCATGTTCATTGCGCAGATTTCGTAAATTTTTTAAAAAAGAATTCTATTTCCCACAGGTGAATGAAAGGTGAAAAAAAATGTTTTTTTTACAAAAAAAAACCCGTTAGTGTTTTTTGCTTTTGCGCACCAGATGTTCATTGGCAGATCTACGTAAATTTAAAAAGAATTCTATATTCACCACGGTGAATTAAAAGGTGCAAAAAATAGTTTATTTACAAAACATAACAGTTAAAGGTTTTTTACTTTGCCACCCGCATGTTATTGAGCGGCATTACGTAAATTTTAAAAAACAGCACTTCTTTATTCCCCACAGGTTGAATTGAAGGTCAAAAATACCGTTTATTTACAAAAAAAAACAAATCTGTTTTTTGGGATTTTTTCCCCGCCCAGTTTTGTTGATAGAAACCCTTTCAGTTAAATTTGAATCCAGCAATTTTGTTTTGATTGAGGATTTGAGAATAGCTGTGATTTGCGTCTTTTAAAAAGGACTTTCCAAAACTTTCCATACCTTTTCAAAATTTTTTTATTTTTGAACATGGGGCGAAATGCAGGTGGTAAAGGGGAAAGAGGGGGGTAGCAATGGAGGTAAGGTACGGGAAAGGTGTCCCTTTCCGTGCTGGCGAAAAACCCCATGCCAGCGGATGTCAGTTGAGGACCCTCAGGCCCGTAAACGCTGGGTGGGCCCTGAATTAAGTAAGAACATCGTCGCCAATCTGTCCTTCAGTGGTTAATGCAACCCGCATCTAGCATGTCTTACCTCCTCGTCCTGCAGTCACGGGCCCACAAATGTCGTCATCGATTCAGCATCGTCCAAATGAAGCAGCCAAATGTCAACTCGTGAAACCACCACTGTGGTAATCATTTTCTGAGACCTCTTTGATGACAAAATGCGGTTGGGGTCAGAAGGCATTTTTAAAGTTTCAAGAGGCAAAAAGGTGATTTTCTTGCTTGACGCCCAGTTATGATGCCATCAGAGGGGGGTGAAGGAAGCCGGTTCAATCGGAAAAAAATCCCGGGGCGGTCGGCAACGCCTTGTCAGGGGCCCCTTGCTTGTAGCCCGCAGTTCTGGAATGCAGAAAGTCAGGACGACCAAGTCACCTGTGTTGATGATGATGATGATGACGACATTGCGGATCCCTCCTGGTCTTTTCCGCAGAATTTGCTTGCGCGCGCTTCATCAGTGGACGAGGAGGAAGACGAGGGGGTAGTGTCAATACGGGTCCCGCCACAAAAAAGGGAGAGGGCGGTCGCAGAAGTCCGCTGATATGATTCCGCCCGCCCAAAGGTCAGCGCAAACCCGCTCCTCGGGTTATCCGTCAAAAGGTCCAGGACCTCTCAAGCCTGGGCCTTCTTTGAGCAAGCCTCTGATTCACCCAGCGATGTCATATGCCGCCTTTTCCGTAAACGCATAAGTAGAGGCAAGAACCTTTAGTGGTTAACCACCCCCAACATGTCTAGTCACATGCAGCGAATGCATGAGTTGAAATGGAGGGAAAAACTTGGCCAAAAAAGGCCAGACCGACCCCGGGCCCAACCACTGTCACACCCTCTGTCTCGCCTCCTCCTCCCCCGCCACACCAAGCGTTCCTCAGCTGCCCATGTCTCTCAGAGTCATGATCAGGGATCACCCTCCGCTTCAGCCTCCACCGTCGCCCGAGTACCACCAGCACCACCAGAGACCCATCCTACCCCTTCTCCTTCCGCCAGTTTGACGACCTGCACGCCGTACAGCGGCCAGTCTAGCAGCCAGCCTTCTGTCTTCCAGGTTTGGGAGCAGAAGGAAAAACTTTAACCCAAACCATCCAAAGCCAAAAGCCTGAACGTCGGCACTGCCAGGCTTTTGGCCTTGGAAATGTTGCCTTTCCGTTGGTGGACACAGATGGGTTCCGCCACGTCATGGCCCTCGCTTGCCCCCAATACCAGATGCCGAGCAGGCATTTCTTTGCAGAAAAGCCGTCCCTGCCCTGGCCAGCCACGTGTCATCTAAAATTTCAAGCGCGTTGTCTGCATCTGTGTCCGGAAAAGTCCATCTCACCACCGACACATGGACTAGTAAGCACGGCCAAGGCCGCTATATCTCTGTGACAGCTCACTGGGTGAGCTGGGGGATGTCTCTGGGGGGTGACGGTGGCTCTCAGGCTCGGCGCACGCTCTTCAAAACCGCAGGGATGGTGCAGGGCTCTTTCCCCAAGGTCCTTGGTTGGCATCACGTGCCCAGAGACACCAGGCCGTGTTGAAATTAATCTGCCTTGGAGACCGTCCACACACAGGTCAGGAGCTGTGGACGGCTCTAAGCAACGAGACCGAGCGCTGGCTGGGTGACAAGAACCTTGTGCCAGGGGAGGTGTGCAAAACGGGCGAAATCTGCTGGCCGCCCTTAAGATCGGTAGGCTGGAGCACATCCCTTGCCTGGCACATGTCATGAACCTTGTCGTCCAGAAATTTCTAAAGAGCTACCCGGGTCTGGACTGCCTGCTGAAGAAGGCTCGAGGTCTGAGTTCGCACTTCCGCCGTTCGCACCCTGCTTCGTCCCGCCTGGCTGCGTTGCAGCGTCAGCTCGGCCTCCCCGTCAACCGTCTCATTGTTGACGTGGCAACACGCTGGAATTCCACCCTCCACATGCTCCAGCGATTGTGGCAGCAGCGCAATGCCATTACGCAGTACGAAGTGACACATGGCCTGACAAGCAGCGGTACGGACCTCGGGGTGTTGAACCACCGAGAGTGGAGGCAGGTGAAAGAGCTCTGCACCATCCTTCGGTTTTGAAGAAGCCACCAAAATGGTCAGTGCGGACAATTGTCAGCATGAGCATTGTGGTGATCTTAGTTCTGGAACGATCGTTGGACACTCTGAAACAACAGGTCCCGCCAGCGACGGAGGAGGAGACGGACACAGATGCGGACACGGAGCCTTTCTCTCCGTCAAATCCACAAGGCCGACAGTTTCACAATTTCATCGGTCTTCATTTGGCTGTGGTTCGGGGTCCAGAGCTAGTGCAAGGTGGCGCATCAGCTCTCAGGGTGCATCATCTCAGGCAAGTCAGGGCTGTGTTGAAGCTGTGCCGGAGGCAGCGGAGGAGGAGGAGGAGGAGGAGGAGGTATTCCTAGACACCGATGTTACCGACGTCCTGCCTTTTAGGAAAGAGGTTGGCGCGAATTTGAGGAGGAGGAGAAGAATGGAGGAAGAATCAGTTTGATTTGTACCCCTCGACCCAGAGGCTTGGGAAAAATCAAGGCTCCATCTTAATGAGTGCTGGAAGCTCCTTTTCCTCCAACATGATCATCGCATTTAAAGCATCAAAATGAAAACAGTTACGGGGTGGCCACCCTCCTGGATCCCCGGTACAAACAAAATCAGCACTTTCTTCCACCCATCGCCAAATAGAGAGTAAAATGCAGGAAATGGGGACCTTGCTGATTGATCAACTGGAGACATCTGTTGCGTTGCTTCTCGTTCCCCAAATGTCACGGTGAACACTTCAGCGACGTGACAGCAGTAAGAGTGCCAAGTAGGCAGTAGCGGCCGCTGCAGGCAAGGGTGGCAGGAAGGCCTAATGGTTGACTCTGGCAATCTTTGTTTTATCACCTCACCAAGCATGCATGCAGGGCACACATCAAACACCACAGAGATCAGCATAAGATCTTGGTGCACGGACTTTCTGGTCTCAACACGCTGTTTTTGCATGTGTTCCGGGACCCATAGACTTCTGGGTATCCAAAATGGACGACTGGCCCGAGCTGCTCGGTCAGCCATAGAGGTGTTGTCTGCCCAGAGCCAGGCGTCATATCTGAGGGACCTTCAGCACAGCTGGAGGAGTCATTACAGGGACAAACGCATCCGGCTTTGCCACAGATAATGTGGATCGTTTGACTTTCATCAGATGATTCAGGCTTTTATCTCTGATGATGTTGGTGGCCCAATTGCCGAGGTCACGATTAGTTGCAGTCATAACTTCAATTCTTTTCAAACGAAATGGTCCTCTTGAAAAATTTTTTTTTAAAATGATCAATTCTTATGCCAATTTTTATTCTCTTTTCCCAAACAGTTCATTTTGCTGTTTGCTGGAGTGAGACTGTAAAAAGACAGCAGGTTGCAGACAAACACGTATTCCATTTACCACTTTATCTTAAGAAGTTTTCGCAATTGTCAATGGTTTTTAGGTCATTGTTGCTGTAGAGATTACGCAATATCAGGTTCCTTTGGAACAGAAATGTGATTCTAAGTGGATTTTTTCCGCTCACAATTTTAATAGTGGGCTGAGAAGTCATATTTTATACTTTTTTTTGGGGTAATGTAGCTGTGGTTACAGCTATAATCATGGTCTTTGTAACAGAAATGTGCTTCTATAGTGGCATTTCTCCCTCACATTTTTTAACAGTGGCTGAAAGTCTTTTTATAATTTTTTGGGTCATTGCTGCTTTGAAATGCAGCATTTACTACAGGTCCTATTATAAAAAAGGTTGTTTTAACAGACATTTGTTCTTCACAATTTACCCAAAGTGGCTCAAGGGTCATGGCTGTGAATTTTGTGGGGCATTTTGCGTGAATGGCAGCTCTATACTACAGGTCCTATTCTAAAAAATGTAGTTTCTAAACAGACATTTGATTCACCCCCCCCCCCCCCCCCCGCCCCCCTCAATTGACACAAAGTTGGTCAAGGTCCAGGCTTTGAATTTTTGGCCAGGGCATTTTCTGTGACCTGAAGCTTTACTACAGGTCTATTCTAAAAAATGTTGTTTCTAACAGACCTTTCGTTCTTCACATTGTAAGAGGGCTCAAGGGTGATGGTGCTGTCAGAAACAGGAATAGGTAGGACACTGTTAATGGACACATATTTGCAAACATGACTTGTTTTGCAAGGATCTATTAACATTAGCTATCAAGTCCCTGTATTGAGACAACCCATTTAATACAATGAAAAAAATGAGAGAACAAGACATGGTGGGGATTCCATCCCTATTTTAAAAATGTGTTTTATATGAATTTAAAGTACTAAAACTTTGCATGTACAAAATAGCTAATGTTAAAAAATTCCTCTGAATTTGTACAAAGGAGGGGTACAGGAAAAACTTGACTCAGATGTAGGTTATTCAGAGGACATGGAGTATGGAGCACGGGAAAGAGAACAAAGGTTACAGAGACCATTTTCCTTCAGCACGTTGAGTAAAATGAGAAAAAGATGCCAAGATAAAGGGACTGGGTGTGTAACAGAGGCGTTAACCACCAGTATTTCCAGTGAAGCTCGTATTGGTCCACATCTTATACGGAGGGGCAAGCGCTACCCAGGTATTGACTGTGTACAGAGGAATGTGGAGTTCTCACACTTCCTGCTTCAGCACTGGCTTCAGACGACAGTTTTCTGTTGCTGCGTCATCAGGGCATTTTAACACTTCGCGTTGGTGTAATAGATGACCGGACGCCAGCTCCTGGGCTTTCACCGCACCTCACTTGTAACTCCGGCTGGGTCATCGGCTGTGCCCAGGACTGGTATAGTCAATGTCCAGTGAAACTAAAATGGATGGTTGAAAGACTCCTTTTTCGGCCCTTTTTAAATGTGGGGGTCATGCAGGTTTGGGGCTCATGCTGTGGCCAGAGACAGGTATAGTCAATTGCGATGTCTAGTGAAACAAAATGGTGGTTGAAAGACTCTTTTTCCGGCACTTTTAAATGGGGGGTCATGCAGGTTTGGGCTCATGCTGTGGCCCAGGACAGGTATAGTCAGTCGTCCAGTTCAACTAAAATGGGGTTGAAAGACTCCTTTTTCGAACTTTTTAAATGTGGGGGTCATGCAGTTTTGGGGGCTCATGCTGTGCACCAGGGACAGGTATAGTCAATGTCCAGTTCAACTAAAATGGTGGTTGAAGACTCTTTTTCGGCACTTTTTAAATGTGGGGGTCATGCAGGTTTGGAGGCTCAATGCTGCGTTCTTGGACAGGGATATTCAATGGTCCAGTTCAAGTTATCATGATGTTCAAATCATACTGTCCTTTCTGGCACTTTTAATTTGTGGGTGATGCAGGTTTAAGGGTCAGGCTGTGGTACAAGTCAGGGATAGTAAATGGTCTGTGACTTTTTTTCTGTGACTTTAATAACCTAGTGTTTGCCTAAGAGTGTAGCACGTTTCATTTGACTGTTGTGGATGTTAATTTCAGCTTCTCAGCCTTGTTTGGGTGTAATAATGAAGGTGTTGTTGCTTTCCCATAGACTTTAATGGTCACGCGCATATCGATGCTCCACTATCGGAAAAACCTTATCGATAGCGGCCGACTATCGAATAGCGATCGATCTCGATAGCCAAGCAATCGCTCAAACACTAGTCTTAGCGAGGAATGTGCGATGAGAGAGATGTTTGTCAGGTGGAGGCGGCAGGCAGAGGTGAGGGTTTGGTTGGTGCGGTTTGAAGATAAAGCGAGTCTAGGATTTACCCAAGGCAAACTGGGACATTGCGGGACGGTCGAGGAGTGTAGATCGTTGACGCTGTAATAGAGAGATCAGGGGCGGGTATGGAGTTGGGTGGTGAAAGATGATGAGTTCTGTTTTCTCCACAATTTTGTTTTAGGGACGTGTATGAGAAGAAGGAGGAAATGGGACAGACTGTCAGGGTCCGGGAGAGTAGAGGAAGTGACCTCTGAGGCCGAGATGTAGAGATTGGTATAATCAGCTTACAGGTGGTAATGAAAGCCATGTGAGGCTATGAAGCTGACCAGGCCAAGGGTGTAGATAGTGAAGAGTAGGTGGCTCAGGGATCTGGAACCCTTGGGGGACACCAACAGAGAGTGGCCGGGGGGAGGAGGTGGAGCAAGAATGAGAGACACTGAAAGTCCAGATCAGTGAGGTACGAGTAGATCCAGGAAAGGGCCAAGTCCGTGATGCCGAGGAGGAGAGGATTTGTAGCAGGAGGGAATTGTGAAGTGTCAAAGGCAGAGGACAGGTCCAAGAGGAGGAGCAACAAGAGTAGTGGCATGAGGCTTTAGCAGTTACTAGATCATTAGGGACTCTTGGTTAGGCAGTTTCGGTAGAGTGGTTGGGGTCGAAAAACCAGATTGTAGATGGGTAAGAAGAGAGTTGGAGGAGGGTGGGAGGACAGGCCGAAGATAGACGTGCTGCTCGAGGAGTTTGGAGCAAAAAGGGAGAGTGAGATGGGATCGGGATAGTTGGAAGAGAAGAGGGGTCAAGGGTTGTTTTTGTTTTGATTGGAGTGATAGTAGCATGTTTAAAGGCAGAAGGTGAAGATGCCAGAGGTTATTGATAGGTTTTTGAAGAGATGGGTGAGTGCTGGGATGATAGAAGCACTGAGGTCTGGATGAGTGGGATGGCAAGTGGGTCAAGACTACAGGTAGTGAGGTTGGGATTTGGACAGTAAGAGGGAGAGCTTTGTCATGAGTGACCGTGGGGGAATGCAAGTAAAGGGAAGGAGCAAGGTTGCAAGGGTAAGGGAGGGTGGTATATCTTACAAGAATAAGGATCAAAGCCTGGGAAAACAGCAGGTCTGACACTAGTTTGTTCTGCCCTCAGCAAGGGGGGCATAACCTATGTGATAAGTTCTCTTTAAAGGGTTGTCCCACTTTAGTCAATGATGGCATATCTCTATGGTATGTCATCATTGTCTGATAGGTTCATGTCCCAGAGGCACTTATCTCTCAAACGAGCACAGAAACCTCTCTGTTCTTTGACAAGAATGGGAGTTCCTAGTATAGCTTAGCAATATGCCATCGTTGTCTAAAGTGGGACCACCCCTTTAGTAATAAGACAGCATGTAGTAAGGTCCTAAGCTCCCCCTATGACAGACTGAAATATTATCAGGAGAGTGGTCAAGAAAGACATCTGACTTTTAAGTGTCCTGTTGAGCTTTTTTTTCTTAAAGGGGTTGTCTCACTACAAGGATTGCTTTTTATGTTAAAGATCTTGCAAAAACAAATCGCTTTGTAAATATATGTTCATTTAACAGTGTCCTACCTTTAATAGATATCCCTTATTGTATGGGTGCATCAGCTCCTCAGGTACGTATTAGCTACAGACCTGTTTGATCTTCATGATAGGCTTGTTCCCAGCACTGGTTGCTATGCTACCAGACTGGGCTTCTATGCAGCCTTGTAGAAGTCAGTAAACACGGCACCTGAATCAAAATGAAACAAAAAAACAGGACTGAGGTGAGATGAATCAATGTAGTGAGCAAAAACCCCTTTAAGATATTTTACGTAAAAACAGAAAACAAATGAAAGCTGAAAAAAGACCACATGACCCTTATATTATTTCCTTTCTATTTTTTATCTTTGAATAGATATATGTTTACACCAGGCAGGTTTACATTTATTTATTCTAGATTTTCCATCAACATCTGCTGGAAGTTTGTTCCAACCATCTACTACTTTTTCATCAAAATAATATTTTATCTGATACAGATAAAATCTTGGAACAATTCAACTCTCCAACAATCCAAATTTGCTGCAGGTTCCCCAGAGGTCTATTGATTGCATCTACAGACCACAAGATTCATCGAACAAAAGTCTATGGTTTGCTGAAAAATTCTCAGGAAATTTCCCTCTGTCCTATGGTACCTCTGGGTCGTTTCTAATGCTAATGGGAGTAATTACTTTATATTTAACTAATTTGAAACAAGCAGAACACGTTGTTCTTCTTTCATATTATTTTATGGGTTTTAGAGCAGTTATTGAGAGGAGCTCTAAGAGTCACTAAGATCTCCAATTGGAAGCTGCTTTGAAACACACCGCTTATTTATGCACAAGCTTTACTTGTCTAGAAATTTGTAAAAAAATTTCAGATACCTTTTACATTCACGTACTGTTGACTTTTTAATTACATCTGCAGGACGTTTGTTCCCAGCATCTACTACTCTTTCAGTAAAATAATATTTTCTGACTTTGTTTTTGACTTCCTTATCCCAGCTAATTTCACATTGTGTCTTCTTCTTGTATTTCATTTCTTATTAAAAAAACTTTCATACTGAACCTTATTTAAAACTTTAACATATTTAAAGTTTGTCCTCTCCCCTCAGCCAATCCCTACACTGACTACCAATTGCCCAGCAAATCCAATTCAGGTTACTAACAGTGGCCTACAAGGCTCTCCTTAATCTCTCCCCTCCATAACCTCTGCCTTATTCTCTAGATACCTCCTCTCACGCAATCTCCGCTGCTCACAGGACCTTCTTCTCTGCTCTCCTCTTATCAGCTCCTCATACAACCGTCTCCAATACTTCTCCTGTGCTTCCCCCATACTCTGGAACTCCCTACCACAACACATCAGACTCTCCCCCACTCTCACTAACCTCAAAAGCAACCTGAAAACCCATCTCTTCAGGATAGTCTATAAACTACAATAACCCTGCTGCCACTACTCCACCCCAGAAACATGTCCGCCCCTCAACTTCTGTCTCTTCCCACCTTCCTTGTAGATTGTAAGCCTTTGCGCACAGAGTCCTCTCTTCCTCTGTACCAATTGCAAGTCATTTAGTGTTGCCATTGTACTTTGTTTGGACCTATGTTATGTATGTAACCCCCCCCTTTAATGTACAGTGTCCTGGAACTATATAATAATATTAATTCATTTTCACCTGCCTCCTTTAACTTCTTTTCTCCAGGCCAAGATGACTGACTACTCTTGTCAAAACCAATTCTGCTACTATGGGTCAAAGGGGGACTAACCCCTACCACATCCTGCCTTACCTACATGTTCTTTGCAGAGTTGTAAGTGGTCATAAAATTTTTATTATACCAGGCAAGTAACAGATGTTAACAGAAGTGATATTCAGAATAAAAAAAAAGTCATCGCCAAATCACCAAATTTATGACCCTCCTTTTAAAACATACATTTTTAAGTTAAATATCTCTAGCATATTACTTTACATATATACATATATGACACTGCAAGTGTGCCACTAAATTAGACTATATATAAACTTGACTTGATACAACTCATGATTCGTTGCCCTGTAGTCTTCAAGGCATAATGCACAGGGGTCCATCATTCCCAATTGCCTATTAAGGGTTCCTCCATGGGCCAGTCCAAGCCTGGGTGAAGTAATTGGAAGTGAGGTCTAATGCACTTCTGGTTATCATGAAATCGGACATGGCCAAAAGTGACGTCAGACAGGACGCAAGGCCAGAAGTTCGCTGCAACAGGAGGATTGAGTTGCTAGACTGGTAAATCAACCCTTAAAATCTCTCAACCAACCCTAACCCTAAATTAGTGGTTAGGGTTACAGTTATGGTTGAGTTTTGAAGAACTTGGATTCAAGTCGAATTTGATTTTTACCCAAATCTGAAGCACAATACTAGCTGTGAGGATTTAAAACAGAAAGTATATGGTTAAACATTAATTGGCATTATACAAAGAATAACCAATATTTATTGAAACTGTAATATCCCATTGAATTGTATTGAGCTGTGAGATTTATATAATGGGACAGATGACTGAGTTAGCCCTGATTCACATCTGCATCAGAGATTCGGTTCGGAACCCCCATCACAGAAGGGGTTCCAGATCTGTTAAATGATGGACACCAACAGCACCCGACAAATCCAATTGATTATAGTCAGTTCTTTCAGGTTTCCTTTATGGTGTCTGTCATTTCAACTGAAAAAAACAGTGCTGCATGCTGTATTTTTTGGGTAATTTTTGAAGGAAACTGCATCGAAATCTCAAAAAGAACCTCCAACCAAGATGTGAACTGGGCCTTAGCGATCTGGTGAATAAAAATTGAAGTGTGACAGCAGTTAAAGGGGTTGTCCAGGATTGGAAAAACATGGCTGATTTCTTCCAAAAACAGCACCACCCCTGTCCATAGGTTTCGTGTGGTATTGCAGCTCAGCCCACATTTTATTCATATAAACTGCACTGTAAATCAGACACAAAGCATGCACAGTGAAATGGTTTTTGAAAGAAATCAGCTATGTTTTGTAATCCTGTACAACCCCTTTCTTTTCAACATCTATGTCATTTCTTTGGTTAGCACTGTTGCTGTGCAATACTGCGATTCTGAGGACAACATCTACACAGTGTTTATAGGTTCTCTCCTTGTCTGCATTGGTTTCTTCTAAGTATTTAGTAATTTTTCTCACACACAGGGTACATTCACATGAGGCAGATTTCAGGCTTCAAACATAAAGATATAACATTTTAATTTTTTTGAGAAGAATCATCAACAAGTGGGACACAATTGTGAAGTGGAACAAAATTTATTGGATATTTTAAACTTTTGTAAATAAAAAAAACCCCTGAAAAGTGGGGGCGTGCAAAATTATTTGGCCCCTTTACTTTCAGTGCAGCAAACTCACTCCAGAAGTTCAATGAGGATCTCTGAATGACCCAATGTTGTCCTAAATGACTGATGATGATACATATAATCCACCTGTGTGTAATCAAGTCTCCGTATAAATGCACCTGCTCTGTGATAGTCTCAGGGTTCTATTTAAAGTGCAGAGAGCATCATGAAGACCAAGGAACACACCGGGCAGGTCCGTGATACTGTTGTGGAGAAGATTAAAGCCGGATTTGGATACAAAAAGATTTCCCAAACTTTAAACATCCCAAGGAACACTGTGCAAGCGATCATATTGAAATGGAAGGAGATCAGACCACTGCAAATCTACCAAGACCCGGCCGTCCCTCTAAACTTTCATCTCAAACAAGGAGAAGACTGATCAGAGATGCAGCCAAGAGGCCCATGATCACTCTGGATGATCTGCAGAGATCTACAGCTGAGGTGGGAGAATGTGTCCATAGGACAACAATCAGCCGTACACTGCACAAATCTGGCCTTTATGGAAGAGTGGCAAGAAGAAAGCATTTCTCAAAGATATCCATAAAAAGTCTGGTTTAAAGTTTGCCACAAGCCACCTGGGAGACACCAAACATATAGAAGAAGGGGCCGCCTGGGAGACACCAAACATGTGGAAGAAGGGGCTCTGCTCACATGAAACCAAAATCCAACTTTCTGGCCACGATGCAAAACGATATGTTTGGCGTAAAAGCAACACAGCTCATCCCCCTGAACACACCATCCCCACTATCACACATGGTGGGGGCAGCATCATGGTTTGGGCTTCTCCTCAGCAGGGACAGGGAAGATGGTTAAAATTGATGGGAAGATGGATGGAGCCAAATACAGGAAAACCTGTTGGAGTCTGTAAAAGGCCTGAGACTGGGACAGAGATTTGTCTTCCAATGAGACAATGATCCCAAACATAAAGCACAATCTACAATGGAAGGTTCACAAATAAACGTATCCAGGAGTTAGAATGGCCAAGTCACAGTCCAGACCTGAATCCAATGGAGAATCTGTGGAAGAGCTGAAAACTGCTGTTCACAAACGCTCTCCATCCAACCTCACTGAGCTCCAGCTGTTCACAAACGCTCTCCATCCAACCTCACTGAGCTCCAGCTGTTCACAAACGCTCTCCATCCAACTTCACTGAGCTCCAGCTGTTCACAAACGCTCTCCATCCAACCTCACTGAGCTCCAGCTGCGCCAAGGAAGAATGGGCAAGAATTTCAGTCTCTCGATGTGCAAAACTGATAGAGACATACCGCAAGCAACTTACAGCTGTAATCGCAGCAAAAGGTGGCGCTACAAAGTATTAAGGGGGCTGAATAATTTTGCACGCCCCACTTTTCAGTTTTTTTTTACAAAAGTTTAAAATATCCAATAAATTTCGTTCCACTTTACAATTGTGTCCCACTTGTTGATTCTTCACAAAAATTTTTACATTTTATATCTTTATGTTTGAAGCCTGAAATGTGGCAAAAGGTTGAAAAGTTCAAGGGAGCCGACTACTTTCGCAAGGCACAGTATTTCTGCAAGTCACATTCACAAAGGGACAGTCACAGAAATTACATTAACAAATCTGTCGTGTGAAAACTTACCTTTAATGTCTTAATGGTCTCAGTGGTTTGCACTGTTGCCTTGCAGCACAGGAGTCCTGGGTTCAAACCCTACAAAGGACAACATCTGCAAGGAGCATATATGTTTTTTCCATGATTGTGAAGGTTTCCATCAGATACTCCTGTTTTCCCAACACTCCAACACCATACTGATCGGTTAATCTGGAAGATAGACTGTGAGCCCCAATGGGAACAGAGACCAATGTGAATAATGACAATCTCTGTAGAGCACTATGTCATTTAATTATTCTATATTAATGAATAAAATAAATCTAAATAAAATGGCACCCAAAGCAGTTGCTATAGGTCCAATGGTTTTCTTCTATCTAGCACTCCTATGTGGGTTCTCTGAAATATGCATGCCTTTAGTTATTGCTGCTTTTTTTTCCCTGTGGGGCCCTATGAATTCTAGTTACAGCTCTGCTTAGTGTGTTTGTCTAACATAAGATAAATAGATTTTGAGCTCCATCAGGGACAGCGAGTAGTGACAATCTCGGTATAGTGCTACAAGATATGTTTATGTCACATTTCTTATGTGTTTTAGTTTCTAGCACTTGTGTGCCTTGTCCAGCAAAAGGAGCATAGCCTAGCATGCGACACCTTGAGCCAAAACATGCACCATCATTTTTACCACAGTTAGGGCGACATGTATGTACAGGGCTGCGGCAGAAGTCTGGCGTCTTTTCAGCCTGAAAACTGTTGCAGCCCTGTTTGCTGTATTTATAATCAGGCGCACTCCAATATCAGGAGCATTACAGAGCGCCCGTGGCACTTTGTAACGCGCCTGAGATCAGGGGTCGTGCGGGAGGCAGGGCGCAGTGCAACTGTATTATTCTACAAATTTATAGCTTTAGTACGGAAAATCCTGGCGCATCACTGCTGGAACTGATAGAGCACTTTAAAAGTGGTTTACCTGAGCCTGAAGTGTCGCTTTGTAGCTAGAAAGCACTAAATCTATGACCCACAGTAGAACAGGTTCTTAGATTCAGGCGCATTCAACACTACTAATGCATGCAATAAAATGGTGCCTGGGCACCAAAAATCATACATGTTGCCCTTAGGCTATGTTCACACAGCTTAAAATGGGACGTATTTCAGTCCGTAATTACGCGCCATACTGCGCCAATTACGGCTGTAATGCGTCCCAGTCATTACGGTAATCCACAGTTCTCATAGAGAACTATGGATTACGTCTCCTCTCCCTGCTCGGCGAATACGCCGCGGGGGGAGATAAGTGACATGTAAATTACCAGCGGCGTATACGCGCCGCTGGTAATGATAGTCTATGGGCCGGCGAGGTGCCGGCCACCCGCTCCCGCCCTCGTCCACACGGCGTAATTGCGCCCCGCAAATAAGCCGTGTGAACATAGCCTTAGTGTCATGAAGTGAACCAAATTAAAAATGGTATAGAGTTCTAGAATGCGCCACATTTACAAACACTATGAAAATTTGTGACACATTGCAAGACTGTCTAGTCTAACTTTACACTGTCTAAGGGCGCGTTTACACGGCAAAGGACAAATACCGGCCGGTTTGCCGGCCGGTATTTGTCCTGTTTTGCGCCCGTCCCCACGGCCGCGGGGTGGGGGGGGGGGCGGCTTTTCTCCCCGATGAGCGGAGAAGAGCCCTGCCCCCTCCCATTGCGAAGCACATCTTCCGTCGGGAAACCGGATGGAAGATTGTGCTTCTACAATGTTTTGCCGCCGGACTACCGGTGGAAAAACCGTCCGATGGCAAAACCTGTGCAGTGGGGACTGCTGCACAGGTTTTGCATAGAGCACCATTGTGCTCATTTTCGGCCGGTTTTTCAGGCGGTCTGAAAAACCGCAAACCGGCTGAAAAACCGGCCGAAAACCCTTGCTGTGGGGACATGCCCTAAGGCCGTGTTCACACGGCTTATTCACGGCGGATTTGTGAGCCGGATTGCGCTCGCAAATCCGGCGTGAATAAGGGGTGGGACGGGGGCGGGGCCGGAGCGCGGCGGGGGCGCCGCTCCACGGCCCCATAGACTTGCATTATCCACGGGGCGTATTGCGCCTGGATAATGTGCATGTCACTTTCTCCCCCCGCGGCGGATTCGCCGAGCGGGGAGGAGTGACGGAATCCACTGTTCTCTATGAGAGCAGTGGATTACCGTAATTACTGCGACGGATTGGAGCCGTACTGCAGCGCAAATCCGGCGCGGAGTACGGCGCCAATCCGCGGACAAATAAGCCGTGTGAACGAGGCCTAAGAGTTAGACAATATTGATAAATCTGCCCCAGTGACTGTAATGTATGCTGTGGAAAGAGAATACATTTTTTTCTTTGTGTTTGATTAATTTTTTTATAGCTTTTATATTCTTCTTCTATGTCTCTTGGACACTTACGTTGTGTATATACTGTATGTGTATAGACTTACAGAAGTGTTGCTTGTTCACTGTGTGTATATTTATCTGTGCAAGACCAACATGTTTTAACTCACAGTTTGGATGCAAAGTTTCTTCCATTCCTGACAAAGTTTGTAACAGTTTCTCCTCTGATTTATAACACAATGTAATGGGCTCCATCATATGGAATATGTCTCTGCTGACAGATTTGGTAAGAAAACTCTGTTTTTTGTGTCATGAAGATCAGAAAGAGTATGGTTGAGGAATGACACACTGTTCTAACTAAAATCCTTACTGAAGCCTCATTTAACCCCAATGAATTGCAAATAAACCCTTTGGGCAAAAAATGTTAAGGGTTCAAAACAAAGATGAACCATGTTTTACTTCAACGCACTAATAAGGCTTCCCTGAGGATTGGAAGGAGAGTATGACCCAACAACCTCCATTATTTCTTGTTTTCCCAGCCCAGTGTTTCAATTATGGGAAATAAGTTGGAGGAATTTAATAAAGGAACATATTCTCTGTACTGAAGTTCAAAGATACATGCAATGTCAACCTTTGTGCTTGTATAATCAGCACAACCCTTAGTTAATAATGAATTAGGCTCTTTTTGCAGAGTGCTGGTAGGGTCTCAGCTAGAATAGACTTGGAGTAATACAATATGATGTACAATATAAAATATGGAATGTGATATAAACATAAGATGATATATTCAGGTACTTGTGCCACATTGTTGTGCTATTATCCACACTCATTTTGCCCCTATGGCCCGAGGACCCATATGTTGCCTTTGAGTGGCTGATTTATGGTTTCTGGGAAAGCTACATTGATTTGATGCAGCTGCCTTCTTCAGGATAGAGATCAGACATGAGTGCTGCTGTATGCAAAGAGTCCTGCCCTACGGAGACCCTGTGATATCATTTCAATCTCTTAGAGTCTTGTTATTTGTATGTATTTGTAGCTATGTAGGGACATCTTTCTGTTTTCTTATGGCTATTGTCCCTTATATACGTATCTTGACCCAAAAAAGAATAGCATTCAGAAGTCATTTTTTTGGTCAGTTCACAGCTAAAGATACCACCACAAATACTGTTGTGTCAAGATCAGCAGTTTTAAAGTCCACTTGAGTCAACTTGGCATTTGTATACAAGGAGCTGGTACAACCCTGCAAACTGCATCTAGTGGGCATGATTTTGTGTTGGGTAGCTTCCCTTAGACCTCCAGTAACAAGAAAGGCAAAAAACATTAGCCATGTTTAACATAGCCTGATATTCTGGATGTTATATGGGGTGGATCACAGTCCTCCAGCCCTTGCAAATGACTGCACAAAGTTTTGCAACTGTTTTACTAACCTAGTGTGAGAAAAATCACTAACCATTAAGCTTCAGTGCCTCTTCGTGAAGATAAAGAAAACCTCGTTTCACTGCACTGTGAGCAACAGTATCCAAGTGGGGCATGCCACCCCTAACACATGTGTTAGTTTTGTGAGACAACCCCTTTAACCCATTTTTAAGATGAGCTGACAGGAACTGGATATTCAAGTATTAGTGTATTATCCGGTGGTTATAGAAAAATATGACTTGTAAAGTAAGAGAAACATCAGGAAGGTAAGTAAAAAAAGATAACATTATACTACTCTTAGTTTGCTTTTAAGGGTTTTCTAGAACTTTTAATACCTTTCCTACTGCCCCCTCCGCACTAAAATACTAAAAAAAAAAGATGTTACTTACCTCACCTGTCACCTCCATTCCAGTGCTGCCGGAAACTCTAATGTCCTACCACTAATTATATTCCATTCATGGCTCACTTGAGCATGAGCCAGTGACTCTCAGAGGTCATCTCCTGGCTTCAGTGTTCACAGGCCACAGGCTCTATAACTGCTGAGGCCAATAATTGGCTTTTGGTCATATGAGCCACGAATGAGACATCATGGAACATGAGAGCATCAACAGTGACCGGTACGGCGGTGACAGGTGGGGTAAGAAACGGGTAATTTTTTTGTATTTTAAAGCAGTGGGAGTGAATCCCTGTGGGGGATAGAGGAACTCCAGCGACACTGGAATGGTGGTAACAATAGAGGTAAGTAGAAGTTCATTTTTTCAATTAAATTCTGTGGGGGTGGTAGGGAAGTCTTTATAGAGGTTGTCTCCCTATATTGATTCATCTTACCTCAGTCCTGTTTTCTTGGTTTCATTTTGAATTCTGGGGCGTGTCTACTGGCTTCCACTAACAGGTCTGTAGCTATAGCGACCTGAGGAGCTGATGCCGCCCATACAAGAGGGGATATCTTGGAATAGGTAGGACACTGTTAATGGACATATATTGCAAAGTGACTTGTTTTTGCAAGATCTTTTAATATAAAAAACAATCCTTGTAATCAGACAACCCCTTTAAGGCTATGTCTACACAGATTGCAAAAACGATTGTGTTATTGGTGGTTTTATGATTCTAAAACTGCTGAAAATCCAATTGTTTTGCATGTCCATAGACTTTACTAGAAAAATGACTTGTAATCTACACAGGTCGTTTTTTTATGCCCTATTTCTGGCGCCGGTTGATTTAGCAACATGTACAATCCGCCAGTGTTTTGAGTTTTGTCGTCGGTTTCCCATACATTCAGTTGTATGGGCCGACGGCAAAAAAACAAGAACCAACCACTGTTTTTGCAAAGACAGTGACAAAACTGCGGTCGTGCATCGGTAAAAAAACGGTCGACTTTCCGACGGTTTTTGTCCAATGCTGTGTGGATCTAGCTTTAAAAGTATAAAAAAAATCCCATTGATGATAAATATCTCCTTTTCCATGTGCTGTCCTAATTTATTTTACAGATTTGTTCTTGATTATGGGATGTTGGATTACAGGGAGTAAAATGTATTACTTATCACATAAATGTCACCTGATCTTCACAAAAAATATATGGGGTTCTTCTTTGTGTACATAATCAGAAACAGTAGAAGATTGGGCCTTTTTTTTCTAATGCTGTTACCTTAGCAAATAGGTAAAACAAAGCGAATAGCCCCAAAAATACAGTGGGGAGCATTTACTATTTTTTGTTGAGCCAGAAATGTACAAAATCTATGTACGAAATCTATAAAATCTATTTTGGCCTCTTTTTGCGATTTTTTTTTTGAGTACTTTTTGGCAACTGACCTGAAAAAGGCTATGACGGTCTAGATGCTATAGACTGTGCTAGAATTGTGGCAAAGTTGCACATATGAATTTTAGTACAAAATAAGCCAACTAATAGTTGGTCTAAAATTTTAGACAAATCTAAAGAGAGGCCAAATTCATCAAAAAGCATGAGCCCCTGTGATAACTCTGGTGTATTCTTAGGCTAGGCTATGTGCACAGAGAGCAAGTATGATAAAAGTTCCAAATTGGGAAATCCTACGTTGCATTTGTCATTGCTGGATCACAGCAGACCACATTTTTTGGCGCAAATTTGCACAGAAACTGCGGTTGGTTTCCGGACTGTCCGTCATCCCGTACAATAGAATTTTGCATATTCCGGCGGGTTTTAAACTCATCAGTAAAATACTCATGCTGTATAAACTACATCACGAGTTTTTCATTGCTGTCTATACAGCACAGTGTACCGTCAGATTTTTGGCGGATTCAAAATACTGAAACCGCCGAAAATCCAACATTATTTCTGTGCTGTGTAGACAAAGCCTTAGACTACCTAAATTTACACTGATTAACTTTTAGTCAGAAATAGTAAATGTGCCCCAGCATGTAGCCCTTTTATGAAAGGTGCTTCCAGACTCCACTGTCTGACAGATCCTTCCCTGCTATTCTCTAAGGGCATGTCCCCACGGCAGAGGACAAATACTGACCGGTATTATCCGACCGGTATTTGTTCTGTTTTAGTGCCGTCCCCACACTGGGTGCCGCTAGGAGGGGGGGGGGGGAGAGGTCGGCTTTTCCCCCTTCACATTGACATGCACATATTCCGTCCAAGAACTGGACGGAAGAATGTGCATGTTCCATGTCTTTTAGGGACTGCTGCACGGGTTCTCCATAGAGTCCCATTGTGCCATTGTGCTGCCAGTGGCCGTGGATTTGTCAGACGTGGTCTACAAAAACCGCAAACCGTCTGAAAAACCTCGCCTGCAAACCACTGCCGTTGGGGGACATGCCCTAAGGGAACTTGCTGTTGGATAATAGTAAAAACAAGGGCCTTTATTCATTCCTCTGCCACTTCAGATCATTGATGGAGTCTCTAAATTCATTATATGATTAAGCCGAAAACCACAGTGTTTCACACACACAGAATTACCTTAACCATAACCACTCAAATATTACATCTTGACCTGGAACAGAGTGACTTCTAGTACCTTATGAATAGTTGCTTTAATACCTCATTCACCATTAATGATACTTCATTCATACCTGATGATCCCCCATTCTCCACTGATTATGCCCTATTCACCACTGATGATACCCATTCACCACTGATTATGCCATATTCACCACTGATAATACCCATTCACCACTTATGATGCCCTATTCACCAATGATGATGCCCCATTCACCAATGATGATGCCGTCGTATTCACCACTGATGATACTCTATTTACCACTGATGATACCCTATTCATCAATGATGATGCCTCATTCACCAATGATGATGCCGTATTCACCACTGATGACACTCCATTTACCACTGATGATGCCCTATTCACCGATGATGATGCTCCGTTCAGCAATGATAATGCCCCATTTACCACTGATGATGCCCCATTTACCACTGATGATGCCCTATTCACCATTGATTCTAGTCTTCCCAGCATTTTGCTATACTATGAGCATAGTGGATCCATGTTACCTGTAATGTACATTTGTTTAGAGACATGTAATAAAAACAACCTATCGTGATATGATTGTTGTTGGATAGTTTTCTTTATTGATCCACTTGATTTAAGCTTCTATTTGTGTAAGTGACTATGCGACTAATCTTCTAATGCACTGATACGGATCACATCACACGTATTAATCACTGGACTTTGAGGTGACTAAAGGATACTTAGAACACAGAGAAGTACATGGACCAACCCTGTCCCAATGAATGACATAATACAAAAGAGCAATATGTATATATACAGTATGTCAGCATCAACAGCAAACAGATGATACGGTACTATTTAATCTTCAACATTTGACACTTGCCCAAATACCTAAGCACTGAACTTGCAAAAATAAAATAAATATTTCGCCCACTTGTTTCTCTGCATTTCTTATTTTTTTTTCCTCTGTTCATATTCTTAAATTGTAATACATAATGTGGTGAAGGATAGGATAGATGTCCCTTCCTCTATAATAATATGTTATACACTGATTAGCTTCAAACATGAAGAAAAAGGTAAATAAAAACTATTACCAAATACATTGCTGTTCTGATTTTGCTTGTTTTCAGAGTTAGAGCAGTTCTTGCTCCTGTTTACAGAAGGTTTCCTAGGCTGCGGAATAACTCTCTGGTTGGGCTGGTGACCTGTGACCTTACTCCCTGCTGTGTCTTATCAGCAGCACCGGAGCTTGTTTATCTTTCGTACTGGCAAGCTTTAACTCTTTAGAACTATGTAGCCTTATGCCCTACTGTTAAACCTCCTTCATCATCAATGTGTATCTTACAGGCTCAGCTATTAAGTCTTTAAACGCATTGCTTCTCATTTTTTTTTTTAAGGGGTTAAAAATAATTTGTCGTTTCAGTGAATTCTTTCATTAACAGATAACACAGGAAACAGCTGGGGGATGGCGGTGACCTTCCCATGGGACTGTTTGGCCGGCGCAGACCTGGAGGGGGCGATATACAGCGGGCTCCTGTGCGGATCTCCAAAAACAGCAAGAGCCGCACAATTCTGGTCACCACCCCATGGAAGTTGGAAGCCAGGATATAGAGGTTGCCGCACTGCAGACTGTACAGCACCCAGAACGTGGACAATTCAGGAAGCGTTGTGGACCGGTCTGGCTGAAGGACAGGCACTTGGTGGATTTAGTCATAATAATCTGAGCCAGGTCGGTCATCTGGGACAGGTACATGCTGATGGTGCAGAACAGACCCAGCTGGTGGAGGCGTGTGTGCACATCTGGGATCCACAGGTAGAAGTAGATGTACCCCCAAAGCAGCACCCCCAGCGAAAGCAGCACCTGACACAGTGAGTAACGCTCATCATTGGTGTGGAGTATGAAGGCCACAATATACAGAGACTTGCAGGATGCTCCGATGGAGTTCACAGTGATCAAAATCCCCCGTCCTCCTTCAGTAGCCATAATAACAGCCTAACCCAATGGATATTCAGTCTGTAGTAAAGGAAAGCAGGAACAGATGTTATTCCCACGACTCCGCCTGGAGAACATTAACCTGAGATCTTACAAGCCGCAGGAGAACATGGGCGATAGTGAACAGTCATGGATCTGTTCCGTCAGGGGCGGGGCCTCTTCTCATATTTTAACCATCTGTATACATTTTTAAATGTGGAAAATTTCACTGACAAAAAACAAATAAACCTATTTTAAATACAATCTATCAGGAATTTGCTGCCACACTGTTCTTATTCCCCCGGCTCTAAGCTGCCTTATTATGGTGAATGACCCTTGTGTTTTTAATTACAATCTGCAGCTAGAAAATAGCTGCGCTATAACTTCGTCAGTCACTGCTGTAGAACCACCCACAGCCGACCAGGAATAGCGAGTGTGAAGCTGGTTGTGGAACGCCCCTTTATAATTACAATGGTAACAGCAAAGACTGGATGTCAGACACTTTATTTTCCAGCCACATACAGATATTAGGGTCTTAGAAATGCTCGGATACAAAAGCAATCACACAGGGGGGGGGGGGGTGGGGGCGGCTCGCCGCCCCGTAGTACATTCCTTTTCCACTGCCCGATGACTGTTGAACTAAGTATCATGTCACTTCTTTCCTGCTATGCTCGTCTTAATTATCGCGAGCATGGATATAGTACTGTAATCCAAGTTCCACTAATGAGTACTATGGATTACCGTAATACTGACGATTTCAGCCCGTAATTCTGCGCAGTACAGCGGAATACGGCAGAAATACGTCCCAAAATAAGCATGTGAAAATAGCCTTAGACACCGGTGCAGAAAGCACGCGGCTAGGCATCTCGTCTAAATATTTGAGAAACATTTGTCACATTTCGCACCGTTAAAACACTACATGGTGAGAGTGCGTGGTTACTACTGGTTAAGCTTGGTGAAGTCTTCCATTGCCACCAGGTCTTCTGTTTTATTACCTCCTGCCCCAGTATACAATGGCCTCGGCTTTAAAGGGTTTAAACAACATTTACCGATAAATTGCTAAAAAGTGTACTTAATGATATTCCATTAGGGCATGTGAAAACACTTATAGCTATGGTCAAAAAAGAACTAGGATTTACAGTGTTCGGTCATTTGGGTGTTGTCAATATGGTAGCTGCAAGGTGACACCTATATAGCGCCACTACTGGTAGACTAAATCAAACTTGTCGCTAACACTTCTATTGGGGTGACCCCAAATTCCACTCTGGAACCTCAGCCATCACCAAATATTCCTATGGTTTCATTCAATCTCCTATGAAGGTATATACATGACTGAGCACTATTGTAGAGACTATGTGGTAGGACTATGGTCAAGTTGGTATTAGAAAGTGGTATCTGTCCTATCTGTGACTGCACTTTCCTGGACGGTCACCCCACTAAATTTACAATGGTTAGGGATGGTTAGGACTTGATCTTTGACTATATAGGTCCTGCCACAATTCTCTCAACACTGAAATGCATTCCAGGCATCCAAACACTGAAAATCCTGACCCTTCTTTGTCTGATGGTTGATAACATACACTTATAGCAAAGTTGAACTTTATGCTATCCTTAGATCACAACAAAATCCACTGAAAAGCATTGAAAAGGTTGAGATAACTTTCTGTGCGGTGATATCATGGTGCGTCCTCTTCCAAGTGTATCTTTGCTACATCTGTATGTTCACATCTGGTTTTGTGAAACACACTTTTTAGCTTTTTATTATTAAAAGTTCAGCTTTAATAAGTATCCCTCCCTTATTACATATAATATCGAGTGGAAACACATCTCCATACTGCGTGCTCCTCCATATCTTGGCTCAGTGACCAAACTGACACAAGGGTGCGTTACAAAGTTTATGTTTTCTCTGTGTTGAGGGAAATTAGATGTATTCTATAGTCCAAAACCACCCCTTTAAATTGCATCTATCATGGAAATTAGCTTGACTGCTTGACTGACTCCATAGGTTCCTATAATTATATAAGGTGTTGGTCCTTTGAAAATACATATAAATAGAAAACATTATGTGTGGGACTCTGGAGATTCAGGTAACTAGATTGCTGAGAATAAGCAGTGCAACCATTCTTGTAAGGGTTTGGTGGATTTGCTGGACCACCGCAAGCGATGATAGTTAAGCCACGCCAGGGAGCGGAGTCTAAGTAGCCCCCGGTTTTCACCAGAGCCCGCCGCAAAGCGGGATGGACTTGCTGCGGCGTGAGGCAACCAGGTCGCTACCTCTGACGTGACTTGCTTGCGATGGCGGCCGGGGTATGGCGTGGTACAAAATCGTAATCCAGAGGCGTAGTCAGGAACAGGCAGAAGGTCAGGGCAGGCGGCAGAGGTTCGTGGTCAGAGACGGGCAGACGGTCAGGGCAGGCGGCAAACAGGCAAGGTCAGGAACATAAGCAAAGCGGACTGGTAGACGGGTAATCAAAACGGACTCCAACACTCTCTAGAGACAAGGTACGCACACCAACAATCTGGCAGAGACTGCTGGGGGCGTATTCCATTTATAGGACTAGCGGCCATCAATAACCAATTAATGGTGCGCTGGCCCTTTAAATCCAGACCAGCCGTCGCGCGCGCGCGCGCCCTAAGTGGCGGGTACGTGCACGGCGGCCTGGACAGGCAGGAGTGGCGTTCAAAGGAGCGCGGCCAGGTAAGAGAACTGGTGCCAGGGACTGGGCAGCGGGGGCTTGGACGCGGGGTGCCGCGGCACCCGCGGCAGCCCCCATGACAATTCTTATCTGATCTGTGCTTATAAAAAGACATACCCCTGTCATAATAATAATAATAATAATAATAATAATAATAATAATCTTTATTTATATAGCGCCAACATATTCCGTAGCACTTTACAATGTAGAGGGTATAATTATAGACAAAAGACAGACATTACACAGTGAAAGCTACTTACAGATGAGACACAAGGTGTGAGGGCCCTGCTCGCGAGAGCTTACAATCTAAGAGGGTGCCTGGGGGAAACAAAGGGGGTGAAGTGCTATGTTTACAATGGTCCAGCCATGTTTCATAAATATGAGGTGGTTTACAAAAAATAAAAAAATAAATAAAATTGGGTGAACCTGCCACCATGACAGTACATCTATATACAGATAAGTGCCTGTGATTGCCCTATTGTAGGGAGTGACAGAAATGTGTGTGATAGAAGGTGTGGGTTAGCAATAAGTGGTTTTGGTAGGCCTGCCTAAGAAGATGTATTTTTAGAACACTCTTAAAACTGCAAAGGTTGGGATTGTGCCTGATGGTATGTGGTAGGATGTTCTAGAGAATGGGTGCAGAACATACAAAATCTTGAAGACGGGCATGGGAGGTTCGGATGATTGTGGTCTGTAGTTTGATGTCCGTAGCTGAGCGGAGAGCACGAGTAGGGTGGTAGACAGACATGAAGGAGGAGATGTAGGGGGGTGCAGCACTGTGGAGAGCTTTATGGGTGAAAGTGATTAGTTTATGCTGTATTCTGTACTGGATGGGCAACCAGTGCAGTGACTGACACAGGGTAGAGGCATCAGTATAGCGGCTGGAGAGAAAGACAAGCCTGGCTGCTGCATTCAGGATAGATTGGAGAGGGGAGAGTTTACAGAGAGGGAGACCGATAAGCAGGGAGTTACAGTAGTCAAGACGAGAAAGAATAAGAGCAACAATGAGGGTTTGAGTTGTTTCGATAGTGAGAAAAGGACAGATTCTGGAGATGTTCTTGAGGTGCAGGTGACAGGAGCGGGCAAGGGATTGGATATAGGGGGGTGAAGGACAGATCAGAGTCTAGAATAACCCCAAGACAGCGGGCCTGGTGCCTAGGTCTTATGGTGGTGCCACACACGGAGAGAGAAATAGCAGATGGGGGTTGGTTAGTAGATGGGGGAAAAACAAGACGTTCAGTTTTAGTGAGGTTTAGTTGGAGATAGATAGAGGACATGAGGTCAAAGACAGCGGATAGACAGTCACTGGTGTTTTGTAGCAGGGCGGGATTGAGTTCTCGGGAAGAGGTGTATATTTGGGTGTCATCAGCATAGAGATGGTACTGGAAGCCAAATCTACTGATGGTTTGGCCAATGGGGGCTGTATAGATTGAGAAGAGGAGTGGACCAAGAACTGACCCCTGAGGGATCCCAACAGCAAGAGGAAGAGGAGAAGAAGTAGAACCTGCAAATGAGACACTGAAGAAGCGGTCAGAGAGGTAGGAAGAGATCCAAGAGAGAGCGGTGTCCTGTATGCCAATAGCACGGAGCATGCTGAGGAGAAGATGTCAGTCTGTGACATCAATATCATTACTGTGGTGTTTGATGCAGAACATTGTGGGCAGAACCCACATAACCACCACGGTGCAAGTATGTAATTTGTAATAGAACCAGACCTGCCAACTTTTAGAGATTGCAAAGAGGGACACATGCCTCGATCCACACCCAAACACAAGACATCACACCAAGACATGTCTCTGACCACACCCATACATGCCAAGTTTTTAGAAAGCCAAAGAGGGGGACATTTTCAGGATCTCATTGTATTCAGTGATGAAATATTAGTAAGTTATGTAATATATAGCAAGGAAGCAATCAGATATTTTTTAAAGAAAGACAGCCAGTTTATTGACCCAGATGAAAAAGAGAGACATTTACAGAGCTAAAAGGAACAGAGGGACAAGGGTTAAAAATAGGGACTGTCCCTCCAAAGTAGGGACACTTGGGAGGTATGTAGTACTACATTACTGAATGTATAAACTGGAGCACACATGGAGGATGGTGGTGCCAGGGCAAAAATAACAATGCCCCTCTGGTAGTTATTTGTCTCTGACACCACCTCCCTAAGGTTTCCAACATTGCATAGTGTTTTACAGCCATGTACGGAGGGTAAAAAATTAGCTTACAAAGAGCTGTGCTAGAACTCCAATGAGTGGTGGCCTCCCTGCAGTAGTTAGATAGATACATGCAACTGAGTTAGGCTTGATCCACACAGCATCGGACAAAAACTTTTCGTCACTGTATTTGCAAAAACCGCGGGGGCAGTAGACTGGGTTCATAAATCAGGCACATTCTCCGCTACTATTATGCACTTAAAAATTGGTGTCTAAGCGCCATAAATCATACATGTTTCCCAGTGTTCGGGAAAATACTTTGGGAAAGTATTTTAAATACAAAATACAAAATACTTATGACTGAAGTATTTTAAATACAAATACTAAATACTTTAATCCCGAAGTATTTTAAATACAAATACTAAATACTTTAATCCCGAAGTATTTTAAATACAAATACTAAATACTACTTCAAAAGTATTTTCCAAATACTAAAATACTTGAAAAATTTAAACAAAAACATTAATAAAAACAAAAAATGGATCAGAGGTCCTTTAGCCCACTAGGATTAGCATCTACCCTGCAGATATGTCAGTGGCCAGGATTCATTGTGTCCGAGAGGATGCTACAGTAAAGAGTAACATACAGGTACCTTCCTTTAATTACTAGGCCTTTTAATGTCAGGCATTTGGGGATATTAATTTAGTTTCAGTAACTCCATGTGCTTCACATTAATAGCAATTAACCCCATCATGTCCCTCATATTAACCCCTGTGTGCCCTAAATAAGGGTTACTAATATGTGAGACACATGGGGGTACTAATAAAGGGCCTTAATTATGAAGATACCTAATTATTATCTCCATGTCTCTCACATATCAGTAACTCTTATTTGAGGCACACAGGGGGTTAATGTGAGGGACATGATGGGGTTAACTGGTATTACTATGAGGCACATGGGGTTACTAAGCTGTAATGCACATGACCAGACTTTTTATCTGCAATGGTGGATTCCCCCCCCCCCCTTCTTCTTAGGCTAGGTTCACATGGTGTATTTGCAGGGCGTAATTATGCCACGCAATTACGCCGTGTGGCCGGGGACGGGGTGGGAGCGGGCTGTCGGCACCTCGCCGGCCCATAGACTTGTATTACCAGCGGCGCGTATACGCCGCTGGTAATTCACATGTCACTTATCTCCCCCCGCTGCGGATTCGCCGAGCAGGGAGAGGAGACGTAATCCATAGTTCTCTATGAGAACTGTGGATTACTGTAATGACTGGGATGTTTTCAGCCCAAAATTTGCGCACTCCGGCGCGTAATTACGGACTGAAATACATCCAGTTTTAAGCCGTGTGACCATGGCCTTATACTCGAGATAATAAGTTTTCACAGTTTTTTGTGGTAAAATTTGGGTCCTGGCTTATATCCGGATCGGCTTATACTCGAGTATATAAGGTAATTTTACGGAATGGATTACGCGATCGGGATGATTTAAAACTAAAAATAAATCACGCTTCACTACAAGGCGGACTTGCGTTGCTGGAACGTGCTGTAATTTTCCCTCCTCTATGCGAGGTGTGACGAGAGGAGGGAAAACGAGAAACGAGAGTGATGACGTGACTCGCGCTGTTGTTTTTTTTTAAGTGAGGCGGGTTATTTAAATTACAACATTACAACATTTGTTTTGAATTTAGAAAGTAATTAAAATACTTAAAATACTTCCTAAAAGTATTTTAATTACAAATACAAAATACTGAATAAAAAAAGTATTTTGATTACAAAATACAAATACCTGACAAGTATTTTAAATACTAATTTAATTACTTGTATTTTAAATATTCCCGAACACTGATGTTTCCCTAAGTGTCTAATAAGTTCGGGTCCAACATCCATTTGGCTGTATTCAAAACTCCCATTGAAATAAATGGAAAGTTCTGACCACCTCTCCATTGACAATGAGTGTCCGCTGACACATTTTTGGTATATCCTATCAACATGTATGAAAACTGTTCTGGTGTATGACTTTCCCTCTTGCCCATAGAAACCAATCAGAGCTCCTCTTTCATTTTTTAAGAGCGCTATATGAAATTCAAGGGGGCACTCTGATTGGTTGCTATACATGTCCCCCTAACTTTTCATACATGCCCCCCTAAGTGTCACCATAGGGCTTCCTTTACACAAAGTTTTTTGCGGCATTTTTTTGGCTTGTGAAAACACCACCATTTTCATGCATTTTTACAAGCATTGAAGTGGCATTTGTTTATTCAGGTAATTGTTTAACTTTTTCTGGAATTCTTTTTTAGGAACCTATAGGAAAATGCCTAAAAAACACCCCTAGCATACCAAGCTTCACCTACAAAATACAACAAAAATTAGAAACAAAAGCCACACAAAAATTAAATATTGGGCTGTAGTGTTTTTGGCAGAAAAAAAGACAAAAAATACTGAGAAAAACACTGCGAAAAGTTGCTTCTCTTTGTCTAAAAATGCTACATGTGAAATCACCCAACACCAACTTTCTCTTCGGGCGCTTTCAAAGCGTTTTTTGTGCATGAAGGCACAGCAATTAATGCTGTACATTGCTGCACAAAAATCACGGCAAAAATTGCGGTAATTTTTGTGCAGTAATGTACAGCATTAATTGCTGTGCCTTCCTGCACAAAAAACGCATTGAAAAAACGCACCAAAAATGCACCGTGTGAAAGCACCCTTCTTGCAGTAGATTTCGCCTATAATCAGCACTTGATTTAGGGTGGGTTAGCACACACATCTCTCATTCTCCTTCTCCATGGCCTGTCCACAGCAGACATGCCACTGTGCACAAAAAGTACCAATGCTACCATTTTCAATAAAAAAAGAAATGACTAGGATGGTTCTCTTATAAAGGTGAATTACAATGTATTACCGAGTAATCACATACAATAAAGGTGCTGAGTTCTAGGCCAATCATAATTTTGGTTTGCTACAATTTACATTTCCCAGTCTGGGGATCTCTGCAGTCTGTAGCCAAACAAGTTATGGAGTTATCTGATTAAACTAGTATTATATGAATAGTAAACATCCACTCAATTTTCCATGTCACCTTTGGTGTAGAACTGATGTCCAAGGAGATATGCCATTATCCCTCACATTCTGCATGTGCCATATCATCCTATTAGGCTGACATCACTAACAGCTAGAAGGAAGTGACAGATCTCCAGGGAATGGCTACGACATAACCCAGAACACATTGTAAAAATGACTTGTTGTCTCTCTACAAGAATGTTTTATAATTCACATGACAGCACATTATGTTTACCTGCTCCTCTGCATTGTGTGATTATATAATATCTTCACGTGGATTCTGACTTCTTCATGGGTCACTCCTTCAATGACCTCACATGTGTTACTTTGTACTTACAAAGTATGGGGACAAGGCATGAAAAAGTAATGCAAGATTTGCTTTAACCCCTTACCGACAATAGATGTATGGGAACATCCTATTTTCGGTAAGATCCTTTGTAGCCAGCTTATTTGGTAAGTCCACTACATAGCTGCTTATTACAGCTGATAACCACCGCAAACAGCAGGGAATGGATCCAGCTTTGATTCCTGCTGTTTAACCCTTTATCTGTTCCTCTCTCTCATCGGCACCCCTGTGGAGAGGTGGCGGGGTGCAGATCAGTTAACATGGCAGCTGGAAGCCTAAGGAAGGCTTCTTTAGCCACCATATTAAGATTTATATTACTTCTTTGTACACCTTTTTGCAGTACTTATATAAAGCAGAAAGGTACACAAGCGATCAAGTGGTCAAGTACCCTAGGTGGAATAAATGTGAAAGTAAAATAAGAAATACTAAAAGTTCAAATCACACCCCATACCATAGAGATAAAAAATGTTAAATGCCAAAATTGCGTTTTTTTGGTCATTGTCATTCCCTCAAAATTGGAATAAAAATGATAAAAAATTTGTATGTATCCCAAAATGGTACCAATAAAAACTACACTTCAGCCCACAAAAAATGAACACTCACTCAGATCCTAGGTAGAAAAATAAAAAAGTTATGTGTCATAAAAAATGTCACTGGAGCGCAAATTTAAGAAAAAGAAAATGTTTGGATTTTTTAACAGTACTAAAGCATAACGAAAACCCTACATATTTGGTATTGCCAGAATCATGCCAACCTGCAGAATACAGATAATACACCATTTATACCGAAGAGTGAACACCCGAGAAACAAAAGCCCCACAAACAATCTTAACTCGGTTGTTTTTAGGAAATTAAATTCATTGTTTCTCTCCTTCACCTGGAACAATGGTAGAGTGTGTCTTTCCCTACAAGTCCTGCCAGACACTGCTTTCCCACATTTAAAGGTCTACTACTGTGCAGCTCAATTATCTCTCTTAGGCTATGTCTACAGAGCATAAGTTTTTGTCCCTCAATAGAAAATCTGTGCTGTAGTCTATCAAAAACAAAGAATTTCCGGTTGAATATAGAACATATTCTATATATAACGCGGTAACGACATTGGATTCCCGCAGCCCTAATATATTGGGCCACTGAGAATCCGAAATCCGACCACCATTTTTTGCGCAAAAAAAGTGCAAAAAATGGCGGTGTGGAGAGGTCCAGCAAAGTGAAAATGCTGTTGGGTGGCTTTTTCACTGTCTGTGTTCACCTAGCCTTAGTTAGAAAGAATACTTCACAAATGTTTGTGGATTCTGGAGCTAGTGCTTAAACCATGGGGTTCTTGTCGTATTCACCCATTTCACTTACACTGCCCACTGACCCTTAGGCAGAGTTTATTGATGTGGGAGCAGGTCAAAAATGTTTACTATACCTCTGGGGTAGATGGTTACACTTCCTTTTGGAACAACAGCGACATGTCTGAACTTCAATACCTCAATGTTTCTCTTTGGAAACATACAGAAATTATATATATTTCCCAATTGTATGAGGTAACTACCCTTAAAGGGGTTGTCTCGCTACAAAGATTAGCATTTAACATGTTGGGAACACTAAATAAAGATGTTTTCCAAATATCTTGTGTTGTTCATTTTTTTTAAGGAGCTACAAGTGACTTTATCACCTTCTGTGCTCTCTCAGGTTTTCCAAGTGCCCGACCTGTGTAGTCCCCCCCCCCCCCGCTGTTTGTTCTATCTGATAGCAGGGAGTGATGTCATCACACAGCTCACAACTCTGGACAGTGAGAGTTTGTTTGTTATCCGATCTTTCAGACAAAAGCTAGTAATTACTGCTGTTTACTTAGACTCAGAAGCTTTCCTGGTCCTGACAGCATGAGATTTCATATGCTAATTACAGACAGCTTGACCAGGAAGTTACAGAGAAAAGCAGCATTATTTCATTCATGCATCCTATGAAACTTTGAGATGAGACAACCCCTTTAAGTTCTTTCAAGTCCTAGTTTCTGAATACCATGATGTGATGTGGGTCATATCTCTGATGCTCAATGAGCTATGGCCTTAGAGGCTCCCAAACTTCTAACCCCAAAATATGGTAATGTTTTAACTCCACTTTATATCCTATATTGGACATACTATACCACCGGCCATTTGCATACATTTTGTCTAGAATTTCCAGACCAATGCCCGAAGTGTCTTTGTTATTCTGGTTCCTTTTTCTACCTACTCTGAGCCTGCCCTTAGATTCAGGGCTTCTGGGGACAGTTGATTAGGTTTCTGAATGATGAGATTGGCTGTCAAGTGACCATTGACCCTAAATAGTGCCTCTTGTTTATAGATCCCAAATATTACCCATCTTCAGTGGATTATATATGTCTTACTGAACTCCTATTCTCTGCCAGGAAAATGATTGCTCACCACTGAATGTTTGGCCATATGCCTAGTATTCAAGAATGGATTAATTCAGTGAATGTCATTCTCCCTTTTAAGAAATATATATACCTTCATTGTGGTTCTCTATAATTTGTCAGAGATGGCTGGACTTGCCTCAGACAATGTTTAACCCTTTGTTTCAGTGTTGCTGAGCACCTTATCTCACCTTTCTCTTAGGTAGCCCCTACTACTGTTACCCACTTTAATGAACAACTCCAGCTCCGCTACTGCACAATGTACCTCCACTAACTGCCGGACATAATCCTCCTTGACTGGAACCTCCATGCTCACTTGGTTGTTCTTAATAAATCTTTCACATTAAACACAGACAGGGGTTAGCTATTTACTTGTTAAATGTTTTTTTATATTCCTGGTTCTCTTTGTATCATCCCTATCGGCTACAGTATTCATCACCACCTTATTTGGTGGTAATGTAAGTTATTTTTGGTCCCCTGATGAACCACTTTTCTTTTTTTTCTGGGGAAACGTGTTGGGACATTTTTTGTGGACATTGAGAATTTCTCTGTCCAATAAGCAGTGTATTTTATCTATTTCACTGCTTGTTTTTCTTTTCTATTTAGATTGAGGGACAGCCTTCGGATAGGTGGGGTCGCCCCTTTTGGGGCGGACGCCCCCCCCTTTTGGATAGGTTTAACATAGTGACGCTATTTAGGTATCTTCACAGTGTTGTGGAATTTATTTATTTTTCCTTTCTTCTCGCAACAGCTGTTATATATATCAGCGTACTCTGCAGAAACGTGAGTTACAGACATTTACTAGGCCATATACTGGCCATACATTTGATACATGTGCTTTTGATGCTGTATATTCATCTTGTGCTTTTTATCTAGGTTATTGTCTCTAGGTGTTTTCTATACTTTGGTATTTAACCGTATAGGGAAGGTATATTGCACATTTTTTTGTATCAGGGAGTTTTTAATGTATATTAATAAAATTTTGTAGTTTTATAAAAATTTTTGGTGGGTTCTAGATTCTTCTGTGAGCTGGACTTGCCTCAGACTTAATGTTTAACCTTTTGTTTCAGTGTTGCTGAGCACCTTATCTCACCTTTCTCTTAGGTAGCCCCTACTACCGTTACCCACTTTAATGAACAACTCCAGCTCCGCTACTGCACTAATGTACCTCCACTAACTGCCGGACATAATCCTCCTTGACTGGAACCTCCATGCTCACTTGGTTGTTCTTAATAAATCTTTCACATTAAACACAGACAGGGGTTGACTATTTACTTTTTAAATGTTTTATTATATATCTGGTTCCTGAATTTATTGTCTGATGCAATTGTGATCACACTCTATTGCCTTGGCAATGCCTTACATTCTGTTTTCTTATCAAAAAAAGTTGTGTATTTCTGGCTTTCGTTTTCTTTCTTTACCCTGTACCATTTGTACTTTTTTTAATTCTAATGTCTTATGCATATTACATATACAGTAAACTTGATTTTGTTCCAAAATAGTAGTGGAGTTTAGAATTTTGGTCAAGGGTACCCTTTAATAGTGGTATCATCAGTTCATTGTTAATCTCTGATCTTGGGTTTCTATGAAGTGTATCTAAATGTTACTACCTAAGGACACAACTAGCAGAAGGGACAAGTTACAAGAGAGCACAATTTGTATTAATATAATATAGTGGTCCTACAGAGGCTTACTATTGTATACCTCATGCAGAGAACATGACGTTTTACAAGGCTACAACGTGTTTGGGCAGTTAGGATTTTCGAGTACGTTAGTGATCTTTTGACTCATCTTATATTATGTCATATATTTAAAAAGTTCACAATAGTAGGAGTGATGGAAATTTGACGACATACTGTAGGTGTTGGTCAAGAACAGAAGCACCCATGATTGCTCACATGCAAGAGATGCTTTTCATACCATTCCTCTAAAGGGACCAAAATTGGTTAAAACATAAACTTTACTTCTCTACTTCTTCACAGTACGTATGCACAATCACTTGGTGGTTGCAACTATTATATAAGGCGCTAAAACGTTTTTTTCTTTTTTTTACAGTTTTCTCCTATTGGATGTTTCAATTCAATGTTCAGGGTACATGGAACAGTCTTTATATTCCAGCTCGGGTCCCAGTTAAGTTTACCGGGGTCTCTCTGATCAGTATTATTTTTTTCACAATTCTCCTCAGCACGTCACACGACTAATCAAGAACTTAGTTTCAACTATATAACATAATTCCCAGTCCGCACATAGAAAATAAGTCACTTCTGTTTTTCCTTCTGGGATGTAACTATAGCTATACCAGTCAAAGCAGCTGCCATGGAGCCCAGAGGTTGGCCCATTGTTAGCCCTTGGACAACCTCATCAAGAGAGCATAAATGAATATAACTCTTTTTTGAATGACCTTTGTTGGTCGCTTATGGTTTGGAATTAGAGGGGTTCTCCCATTAGGAAAGTTTCCTTTAGGGCATTTGGAAACTAGGGTGAGGATTTTCTACTTGTAACATTCCTCCACTAAAGATAGTGCAGAACCACTGCAAGGGTTGTCTTGAGGGACAACCCCTTAAATAGTGCTGGAATTTGCTCAATGAGACGGATGCGGCAGCTAGTCTCCCACCTTCCATGCCTGAGGCCTTAATTATTGTCATCCCTAAGCCAGGCAAGGACCCTAGCTCCTGTACATCATATAGGCTAATATCCCTTTTGCAAACTGACTTTAATATCCTAGCCAACATTATGGCTATGTGTCTTAACTCTGTCATTGTGTGTGTGCAATGTCCCACCACAGGCCTCTATGTGGGGGAAATAGGGCAAAGATTCAGTCAGCGCATAAATTCACACAGATTCACTATTAAAGAGAACCTGTCACATAGGTTATGCCCCCCTTGCTGAGGGCAGAACAAGCTAGTGTCAGACCTGCTGTTCCCAGCGCTGTGTCCATTATTCTGTGAGATGCTGGAGTTTTCGTGTATTTAATGCTCATATCTGCAGAGTCAAACAAAGAGACAGTTTTTTTCCTACCCCGCCCACCTGAGGCTAGCCCCGCCCACCTCAACTGATATAAACCTATTACTTTGAATAGGTAGAAACATGTGAATAACTGTCAGTGGGTGGGGCTAGCCTTTGGTGGGCGGGGCTAACACCTGCTCATGTGCTGGAAAAAACATGTCTTTCACTAACTTGTGCTGTCCTCAGCAAATGGGGCATAATCTATGTGACAGGTTCCCTTTAACAACAGCAGAACAGATCTCCCAGTGTCCGCACACTTCTCCAGAGAAGATCATTCTATTGAAGATTTGCAGGTTGTGGTTTTAATGGGACATTTTAAGACGCAGAGGGAGAGCAAGGAATTTAAATTAATGCAAAAATTCCAAACTCTGCAAAACGGACTTAATATTCATTCCAGCTTCATGTCACACTGATCCCTCCCGTCATGCCTCACAAGTTTACAGATTGTTTATTTCTTGACCTGTTGTAAATAACTCCTCTACTTATTGTATTTTGTTATTTTTAAAGATTCTAAGTTCCTTTGAAGGTCCATGTCTTTTGTGTATAAAATGTCTGTGAATTTTCAGTTTCTTGTATAACATCATGTCTGAGGAAGGGAGCTAGTTCTCTCGAAAGCTCACCATCAAATATACTCAGTTAGCCTCTAAAAGGTATTGCCTGATTTCTTCACTCTTCTACTATCCTCTCTATAATTCATGCTGACCAGACAGGCTTCATGCCTAGCAAGTACAGTGCCATGAATCTCCGTTGCCTTTACATGAATATACAGGCACCATGAAGCAGTGTTACTGATGTTGATGTCATTCCATTTCTCCTTTACTTCTTGGTAATCTACAAATGGTTACCATATTATATTTTATTAGGAATTAGATGACAGATAAATCAGATTAGATTTCACCAGTTTGTCTAGACACAACGTGGAAGAAGACCTTTAATTTAGACTATTTGGTTCATTTTTCACCTCATTCACACAACCCTATTATTACTTCTTTTTAATGGTGTCACAGTAAAGCTGGCATAGAGCACTCTCCTGTACTTCTGTATGTCTCTGAGTCCACACAGGTTTTTCTTTGCATACTAAGGGCAAAATGAATGTGCCATAATTTTGGTGTATTTTGCGCCCAAAAAACTTTTGACGCCATAGTCTCGATATAAATGAACTGTAATATACCAAAGCTATGCGCACGACACATTGTAATGTGCCTAAAAAAGTGCATTAAATATAGTAGCACTGATACGCTGTGCGCCTCCATAATGCAAGGCGCCTTTCAAAAGGCATTACATACACTAGCAATGATATGTTCTGAGCTTCCGTTACGCAATGTGCCTTTCGAGCGGCATTACATACACTAGTATTATACACTATGCACCTAGATTGTGCAATGTGCATATTTAGGCTTATTAAGTTTACTATGCAAGGTATACCAGACGCCAGATTTTTGAAAGGATCGTACTTTCAGGTGTACTTTACACTGATTAAATGCGGCTGAAAACTGCCGCAACGATGCCAATTTTTGGACATGTCACCCTAAATCTTTGCATCCTAGATCCAAAATCCACATGCACTGCTAAAATGGTGCCTTGCACAAGGCTCAGTCAGAAGCCTAAAGCTGTAGATGCATAGGAGCCAGATAAAAATGTTTGCAAAGGTGTCCAAAAACAAATAAACTCTTTCCTACTCAAAGTACAATTGACTTCTCTCTGTCAGTGATATTACCTCTTACGGATCCCTTGTAAATCACAGACCACTTGTATGAACAGTCTGAGCTTTTTTGTAAATTTACTATATCTTAGACATCTCGAGGAGATGAGTGTGACTGTAGTACAATTAAGTATACCTTTAACATCGTATTCTTTTTAATAACATATCCTAGAGAATTCTCCAGTAGTAAACTAGTTATACTTGAGTAGGAATTTGGTATGTACAGTATGATCTCCCTTTTCACTGAAAATGCAGAAGGCCGCCCTGTCTTCAGCTGCAGTTCAAAAGAAGTATGTTTTGATCAATGTACCAATATGCTGACTTAGAAAGATAACATTTTATCTAAAGAGTTCTTAGTAGCAAATATTTGTAATTCTCTAAATTGTTTTTAAGCAACATTCAGAGACACTGAAGAGTGAGTGCTGTCATGTTCATACTTATTTATCTGTAGCAGCATGAGCTCAGTTCTAGTAAATACTTGAACTCCTCACCTCAGCATAAGCAGGGCTGTCTTTTCCACTGGGCAGGGCAGGCGGCTGCCCAGGGGCCCCAAAGCACAGGGGGCCCTCTCGGACAGCCACCTACCCTGCCCAATGGGGTAATTCAGCCCTTGTGGCGGGTCCGGGCGGCATGTCTTTAAGAGACGATGGAGACGACATCACGCCTCCTGCGTCGCTAAATCTCCTAAACTGGTAGCCTGTAGGCTTCCGGCCTAGGAGAAGCTGGAAACAACGTTTCGGCGTGGGGCATGTGATGATGTTACGCCGCTCTTGCCGGAAACTAGCTGGTTAGTAGCCTTTTTCAGTCAGTGGGGCCTACTAAGGACTGACAATATAGGGGGCTATATCTACTGGGGGCTGACAATTCAACGGGCTAGATCTACAGGGGCCGACAATGCAGAGGGCTGATAAAACAGGGGGCTATATATCGACAGGGAGATGACAATACAGGGGGCCAACATTGCAGGGGGCCCTATCTACAGGGGGCTAATAACACATGGGGCTATGTCTACAGGGGGCGGACAATATAGGGGGCTACATCGACAGGGGGCTGACAATAGACGGGGCTATATCTACAGGGGGCCATATCTACAGGGGGCCAACAATACAGGAGGCCGACAATACAGGGGGCCTTATCTACAGAGGGCTATATCTACATGGGGACTATATTTACAGGTGGGCTGTATACTTACCTACAGGCATCATATCTACTGGGGGCTAATTCCACAGGGATCTCCATACCTACCCTACATGGGGCTATATATACAGAAGACTGTATACCAACCTACACTGGGCTGTATACAGAGGGATATATACCTACCTCTAGTGGGTTATATATACAAGGGGGCTCTTTATCTTCCTACATGGGGCATATATACCTATCTATATGCAGGGGGGCTGTATATCTACCTACAGGGTGCATATATACCTGTTTACCTGCAGGGGGCTGTATACCTACCTACACTGGGATATATATACAGGAGGCTCTTTATCTTCCTACAATACAGGGGGCCAACATTACCTATCTATATGCAGGTGGGCTGCATATCTACTTACAGTGGGCCTATATACCCATCTACTGAGATCTATATACATAATTACTTAATTTTGGGCAACATTACTACCTACTTACTTAATGGGGGGCACCCATAACAGAGGTAGGAATTGGTAAGGGAAGTGTAGATAAAGAGAGGAGTTTAAGATGTTTGTGCACTCTGCAGGGACGAGTTGTGGCCGAGAGAAGTCATCATGGCAGTCTGGGCTGGATGGAGAAGAAAAGGGAAAAAGAATAGCTCATCAGATAGGACGACTCCTGTGATTCCCTGATGTCAGGGGTTATTTTTCTTCTGTTTTGGATCAGTGCTGTAGTCACCGTCATGTGATGGTGTCTGACTACTCTGTGGTCTTTATATGGCGGTGTTCTAGGCTATAAGTTTGTATATATTTTTTTCCTGTGAGTGGTACTGTTGGTTGGGGGGCCCAGTGACAAGCTCTGCCCAGGGACATATAATGCTGTTAAGACTGCCCTGAGTGAAGCCAAGATCTATAAGACCATTGGATATACAGTAAGAATTATTTGAAATTTCATTATATATATGTATATTTATTTGATCAATGTAATATATAATTGATCAAAATGTGTGCTATGAACCTTAAATTTTCATGTATGCTACAAATAGCAGCAGTGCCGCTTAAAATAATTCATGTATTCAGTATATCACATGCAGTGTGCTGCTGTATATTTCGTGCATTTGCATTTACAGTGTGCAAATGTTTGGAGGTTCTGACCTTTTTTTGTATGTAAGGGGGAATGGCTGCACCATCCTCCTTATGACTGTTTTTAATCAGAACAGACTATAGCTGGATTCTACCTTCCTGGCATCAAGCCTAGGCACCAAGGGAGGTAAATCTGTTTAGCTTAGGGTCCCAACTGAAATGAGGTGACTTATTGCTGGCAGATAGGCTCACACAATTTGTTCACAATGTGCACTTCGAACCTTAAATGTATTTGAATTATAAATGTAATATTCAAACAATTTAAAATAATTCATATATTTAATGTTCACATATATCTTATTGTTTGCAGTGTGCTGTTATATTATTGTGTGTTTGCACTGATTGGACAGTGTCAGAGTCTGTAGAAACACTCAGCTGGTAATAATCAGTTGTCAATTCATTCATATAATTCTGGAGGGAATAACAGGGGACTGCCATTTATCGAAAATATTAGTATTTACATGTCACGAAAGTGAACAGGTCCACCTTTTTTTTTTTTAGAAAGGTCCCATGAGAATAAGTTGACCCCAGACTGCTAGGTCCCAGTTATCAGCTATAACTTGCAGAAGAAAACAAACAACAAATGTTCGTTTTCCCTGAAGCTGCATCAGAGGCACAAATTAAGGGTTTTATCCACCTTCTTGTTTTTAGGTAAATGAATGCTGCCTTAAGAAAATTAAAAACCTATACTTACTTTTGCATGGACCTCTGTTCTAGCGATGCATCTACTGATACTTTCTTAGGGTTTTCTGTTAACTCCGGCTCCCAGCAGTTCACTTGTGCACACTGCAGTCGCTCATTGGCTGCAGTGATTAAAGTATCTCACAAAAGTGAGTACACCCTTCATATTTTTGTACATATTATATCATATCTTTTCATGGGACAACACTGTAGATATGACACTTTGATACAACGAAGTCAGTCTGCTGCTTGTATAACAGTGTAAGTTTGGTGTGCACTCAAAATAACTCAGCACACAGCCATCAATGTCTAAACCACTGGCAAAAAAGTGAGTACACACCTAAGTGAAAATGGACAAATTGTGTCCAATTTGCCATTTTCCCTCCATGGTGTCATGTGACTCGTTAGTGTTACAAGGTCTCTGGTGTGAATGGAGAGCAGGTGTGTAAGATTTTGTGTTATCGCGCTCACACTCTCTCAAACTGGTTACTGAAATTTCAACATGACACTTCATGAGAAAAAAAAGAATTGTTGCTCTCAGTAAAGATGGCCTAGGCTATAAGAATATTGCCAGCACCCTGAAACTGAGCTGCAGCACAAGAACATAAAGCAGTTTAACAAGACAGGTTTCATTCAGAACAGTAAAAATCACAGAATGATTTTTCTGTAAATGTCTAGTGTAGGGACTCACAAGAAATGAGGAACCATGACGTAGTTTTCCGGGCTTGCACATTGTGGACACTGTATCAACTAATCCACTCAGAACACGCCTCGCCATGGTCGACCAAAGAAACTGAGTGCAAGTGCTCAGCATCATATCCAGAGATTGTCTTTTCAAAATAGACATATGAATGCTGCTAGCATTACTGCAGAGGTTAAAGGGGGAGGGATCAGCCTATTAGTGCTCAGAACGTAACACACACTGCGTGAAATTGGTCTGCATGTCTGTCATCCCAGAAGGAAGTCTCTTCTAAAGATGATGCACGAGAATGCTCACAAACAGTTTGCTGAACACAAATAGACAAAGGACATGGATCGCTGGAACCATATCCAGTGGTCTAATGAGACCAAACTAAGCTTATTTGGTTCAGATGGTGTCCAGCGTGTGTGGTGACAAACAGGTGAGGAGTACAAAGACAAGTGTGTCTTGTCTACAGCCTAGAATAGTGGTGGGTGTTTCATGGTTTGAGGCTGCATGAGTGTTGCCGTCTGTGGGGCGCTAGTTCTCCAAACCTAAACCCTATCGAGCATCTGTGGGGCATCCTCAAACAAAAGGTGGAGAAGCGCAATGTCTCTAACATACGTCATGTCATCATGGAGGAGTGGAAGAGGATTAATGTTGCTGCAAACTGTGATGCTATATTGAACTGAATGCTAAATAGATTTTAGGCTGTTATGTAAAATAATTGAGACCAATCAAATTATATTGAGACTTTGGGCACAATTTAATCATTTTCACTTAGGGGTGCATTCACTTTTGTTACCACTTTTGTTTAGATGTTGATGCTGTGTGTTAAGTTATTTTGAGGGCACACTAAATTTACACTGTTATACAAGCTGTACACTGACTACTTTACATTGTATCACAGTGTCATATCTTCAGTGTTGCCTCATGAAATTATATAATACAATATTTACAAAAATGTGAGGAGTGTACTCACTTTTGTGAGATACCATACATGACACCACTGCTTAGAACGGTTCACTTTTGAATGGTGATGTCAAGTAATGTCATGTGACCGCTGCAGCCAATCAGTGGTTGCAGTGCACATGAGTTGACCACCAGGAGCTGAAGGTTCTGGCTTCTCTCGAACAGAGGTCAGTACAAAGGGGATGCTTTTTTATATGTATTTACTTATTTTAGATTTTTTAGGCTATGTCCACACTGCACATGATTACGATCGTATCTCCGGCGCTTTTCGTTTTTTAAAAGCCCGAGATACGATCGTCAGTGTGGTACCATAGACGGCAATAGAAAAGACGATTGCTGTCTACACAGCTCGTCTTTTCTCTGCCCGTCTTTCGGCAGGGGCGTATTATACAAAAAGTTGTTAACGCCGTGCTTCTCGTCTTCTGACGTCTTCCCATAAAATTGCTATTGTATGGGGGGCGTCGGGAAAACGAAAGGCGGCCGGGCTTTTTGACAAAGCGTGACAAAAGCCGCGGTCCTGCATCAGAGAAAGAACGGCCGCTTTAAGGGCCGTTTTTTCTCTGATGCAGTGTAGACATAGCCTTACATCCACAACAGCATACATGTACTTTAAAACAACAAGATGACAAACAAGTGTTTAAGCTTTACCTAGTGCCCTCCTAAATGAATGGACTGTTTGTGTAATGTGTAGCTATGCCAGAACTCCCAGAGCAAGAGGTGCTTTTTGTTGCTTTGTAAAGATGAGAGTCCTGAACAACAGATCTGCATCAATTGACTAAGAATTCATTAATGGACTATCTAAAATGAGTTAAGCACAAACATGTACAAATAGTAATAGGATTTTTAACAGCGTAAATAGATTTCTTATCATGTTATAGAGAATTTGGGGAAATTCTTGCTCCCAGTCTTTCTTACATATCATAGTGATACAGAAATACTGGGGCCAATTTCACAGACAAGTGGCAGTATGCATGAGGAGGTTACAAGGAAACCAGAATGCCTGGAGCAAACACACATGAAAACAGAATTTACACGTTCCTTGGTACTGACCTTACAGCTGCAGTGCTCATAATCAAGTACCAAGAATTCTCACCTGTCCTATCTGTTACTGATACTAAGAAACTCAGTGGAGTACATTAGGCTGAAACTAACTTATGGCAGGATTCAGAGGATCTAAGAGTATGCCATTTTCTGAACTTCTTACCAACTTGTATTTGGGTAGGTAGAAAGGAGAACTGATCTTTATTATAAACTAGAGAGGTTGTTTCCCCTCACTCTCTCATTATGTTTGGTGTAACCATGGAGGATAGGAATTACTGGACACTGTTAGATTTAAAGGGGTTGTCCACTTTCTTTTTTTAATTAATTTATGCTGGCAGGTAGAACTATAAATACAAAAACTAATACTCACATCTGTCCAAATCTTTGCAGTCTCCACCAGTTTTCTGTTTTCCGTCTCGCTGGCAGACGGATTGTCACCTCAGCAGTTGCTGATTGGCTAAAGCAGTCACATGATAATTCCAGAAATCATGGTTCAGAAGTTAAAGGTTCCAATGATGATGATGTCAGGCAATACATGTGACTGCTCCAGCCCATCAGCAGCAGCAGGGGAGATTTGCAACTGCCAGCACCAGGAAGAAAACAGAAAACTGGAGGGAGACAGTGTTCCCCAGCAGCACTGGAAGGGAGTAGATGACAGAGGTGAGTATTAGTTTTTTTTATTTTCTAGCTACAGTATCAGCAAAAATTCATTAAAAAACAAGAATATTGACAACTTTAAGAATAGACCTTGCAAAAAAGATCCTCAGAAGCCCATTAAAAGGGTGTTCTAACCATAACCTTTGATGGCATAACTATAGGATATGCCATCAAAGTCTGATAGGTACAGTTGCCACCGTTGGGACCTTCATCTATCTCAGGGACGGGCCTCCAAAAATGTTGGTTCAGAATGGAGATCCGGTCTTGCTTGCACATTACTCTCCATTCTGTTCTAAAGGAGTTCAGAGTAAAGTTGAGCAGTGTATTTGACTGTACACGGAACTCCCATAAAACAGAATGAAGAGTGGTGTGCGAGCACAACTGACTCTTCATTCTGAGCCGAGAGGACCCATTCTGAGCTGATGGGGTCTATTTCCTGTCATTATGCCATCAAAGTCTATGCTGGAAATACTACTTTAAATGAGTTATATGGTCATCATATCTTGGGATGGTACTTTTTAACTTTTTTCTACACCTGCCTAACACTATTGCATAGTGTTCTATATGTAATACAATCAAAACATGAAAAATATTAGAATCAAAGAAATTCCGGAGGCCACATCACAGTATATCGGAAACTGTTGTTGTATTTAGTGTAAAAAAAAAGTAACCATTTAATTAATCAAAAGACCACTAAATAAAAAAACCAAAAACAAGATTATAAACATTTAGCATAGTCCCAGTCTTCTTTATTAATAACAGTCTATCTCACAAAATAGAGTACAGTCCCTCACATTTTTTGATAATTATTGTATTAAATCTTCATAGGGACAACCCCGAAGCATATGATCACTTTAGTAACAATGTAAAGTAGTCAGTGTGTAGCTTGTAAATCAGTTGTAAAATGTGTATCCTCAAAATATCTCAACACATAACTATCAATGTCTAAACTGCTGACAACAAAAGTGACTACATCCCTAGGTGAAAATTGACAAATTGTACCCAATTAGCCATTTTTCCTCCACAGTGTCATGTAACTCTTTAGCGTTACCAGGTCTCAGGTATGAATGGGGAGTGGGTGTGTTAAATTTGGTGTTATCGCTCTCACACTTCCTCATACTGGTCACTGGAACTTCAACATGGCACCTCATGGCAAAGAACTGTCCTGATGAGCTGAAAAAAAAGAACTTATTGCTCTACATAAAAATGGCCTAGGAATAAAAAGAATTTGGCTAACGCACCCTGATCTGAGCTCAGCAACACGCTGTGGCCAACACCATTTGGCGGTTTAACAAGACAGGTTCCACTCAGAATAGGCCTCCCCATGATTGACCAAAGAAGTTGAGTGCACATACTTAGCGTCATATCAGGGATGAGTGCTGCCACCATTGTTGCAGAGGTTAAAGGGATGGGGGGGGGCCAAGCATTCAGTGCACAGAACCATACCACGAACCGCACAACTGTCATCACATGGTTCTGCATGGCTGTCATCCCAGAAGTGTAAGCAATCTTCTAAAGTAAGCCCGCACACAGTTTGCTGAAATCAAGTGGACTAAAGACATGGATTACTGGAACCATGTCCTATGATCTTTCGACACTAAGATAAACTTGTTTTGTTCACATGGTTTCAAGTGTGTGTGGCGGCAACCAGTTGAGCATTACAAAGGCTAGGCGTGTCCCCCCCCACCCTTTGTGCCTTCCACAAGCATAGTGGTATTAGTGTCATGGTTTGAGGCTGCAGGAGTGCTGCCGGCTGTAGGGAGCTACAGTTCATTGAGGGAACCATGAATTCAAACATATGCTTTGACATACTGAAGCAGAGATTGATCCCCTCCCTTTGGAAACTGAGCCACAGTGCAGTATTCCAATATGATAACAACCCCAAACACATCTCCAAGATGACCACTGCCTTGCTGGAGAAAATGAGGCCAAGCACATCTCCACACCTAAACACTATTGAGCTTCTGTGGGGAATCCTCAAAAGGAAGATGGAGGAGGTGGAAAATAATGGTGGCCGCACAAAATATTGACACTTTGGGCACAATTTGGCCATTTTCACTTAAGGGTGAACAGTTGTATCAAAACTCCTTCACATAGCTGAAGAGCCACTGTGATCGGAGGAGCCTGTAAAAGTCCTACATCATGTCACACCAGCAGCAGGTGAAATAGATCCCTGGATCTATTGGCGGAGAGGCTGAAGCAACAGGTAAACTGTCACACGAATTGTCCTCAGAGTGCAGTGCCTGTTGTCCTGTATGTATTGAGAGACTCATATTCTAACCCTGTATTCAAGCAGCGAATGGTCCCTCAGTCATCTCTCCCTGCACGTATGGCATCTCCCAGCAGAATGAAATAAGGATCTCCTGAGTTACAAAGTAACAGTAAAACCTGTTCCCCTGTAAAACTGAGGGAAACCCTCTGCATTGCTAATTACATGCATTTGAGGAAGGTCTTATAATTTCATCTACAATCAATCTTTGTGTGTTTGTGTGGAGGTGATAGGTACTCTTTAAGGACACTTGACATAAACCTTTGTCCCAGTGTTGGGTGACGGCTGCTAACTGCAGCTAACACCTGCCAGCTACAGTGTGGGATGGAGCCGGCGCCATCCCAGGCTGTTTAAATGAATGTAAAATGGTGCTGCGCACCATTCCTCACTCGACGCCTCTGCGGCAAAAAAAAAAAAATTAAAAGTTCAAATCACCCCTTTTGCCATTTTACAAATAAAAAAAAAAATGTAATAACAAAAAAGTTAAACTTATTTGTTATCGCCGCGTCCAAAAAATACAATTCAATACAATACAAGCCCTAGTGCTGCCTGGGAGAAATTTAACAGATGCAACTTACAATAAACCGTTGCCAACTCACCCAACCACTAGGGGGACTAATGCCTAGTAAAAGACTGCAAATAAGATAAGTACCAGTTCACACCAGTATGCAGAAAAGCCATTACACCATACATGGGAGACTGCACAAATGCAAAAATACTGATAAACAACTACTCACATACCTACTATCCATGAAGGGGCTGATAATTGCTAGTATTACAGTTGCATATAGATAAGGCTATATAAAGGGTTCCAGTTAGATGGTTATGTGTGGTACACCATGCTGCTGTATCTTTTCAATCAATCCTATACTTTGATGGCTAGTTTAATAGAATCATACTGTTTACAACAGAAGTATGGCCGCACAATAACTAAGTTGGAAATACATAACTTTTCTTTCCAATTGATACAATAACATACAGTAAGTTTGTATAGAAGCAGACATCATACTGCAAGTTCAGAGATTTGCTTTACGGCAGCCACATGTTCATAGAAAACTACTATCTGGGTATGACTTAGCAAAGGGACACTGCCATCAAAACATTTCCTTTCACATATTGACTAGTTTGAGCGATACGTGACTATGCCGTTATCGGGTCGATGGTCGATAACTCTGCAATTATCAATAAGATAATCCGATAGTTGATAATAGATTTATCGCTCGATGATGACCATTAAAGTCTATGGAGAGCAACAACATACCTTCATTCTTACACCCAAACGAAGGCTGGAGGAGAAGCTGAATTAACATGCCATATAAGTCAAATTGGATACGTGCTAACATCTTAGGCAAACACCTTAGGTTATTAAAAGCCACAGAAAAAAAATCACACACCATTCACTATCCTCTTTCCGTGTACCATCAGCATGGACCCTTAAACCTCATCACCACAAAATTAAAAACAGAGCCAGAAGGCAGTATGATTTTTGCACCATCATGTTACTTGCGAAAACTGGACAATGAATTTCCCTTGGTCCTGAAACAGCAGCATGGACCCTAAAAACCTGCATGACCCACAGATTAAAAAGAGCCAGAAGGCAGTAATGATATTACCATCATTTTACTTAACTGGGACATTGACTATACTTCCTGAGGCCACAGCATGAGCCCCAAACCTGCATGACCCCCAGATATAAAAAAGTTCCCGGAAAAAGGGCGTCCTGTTCAACCACCATTTATCTAGTTGAACTGGACATTCACTAATATCTGTCCCTGTACCAACCGCGCAGTATGATCATTAACCTGTCTCATGACCCACAGATTAAAAAGGCTGGAACTTTTTTTCTCTGTCTTTATCTTGGCTCACACTTGCTGCCATTGCTGTTTCCTATGCGTGCTCTTTGCTTTTTAAAGTATTTTTTCACCATAAATACTTCTTGATTTTTATCCATATCACATCGAGTGGTGCAGGAAAATCCCTTTACACACGCATATGACCATTATAAACCAGTCTGACCCCCAAATTAAAAAGTGCCCGTGGAAAAGAGTCTTTGACCACTCATTTAGTTGAACTGGACATTACTATATCTGTCCTGTACTGCCGAATGACCATTCAAACCTGCTGAAACCACAGATAAAACGGAAATAGGAAGTCTTTCAACCACCATTTTTAAGTTTCACTGGACATGGACTATACCTGTCCTGGGCCACAGCAAGAGCCCCCAAACCTAGCATGACCCCCACCATTTAAAAAGTGCCGGAAAAGGAGTCTTTTTTTTTTTTCAACTAACCATTTTAGTTTCACTGGACATGACTATACCGTCCCGGGCCCACAGCATGAGCCCCAAACTGCATGACCCCCAGATTTAAAAAGTGCCGGAAAAAAAGGAGTCTTCACAACCACCATTTTAGTTTCACTGGACATAGACTATACGCTGTCACCTGGGCCCACAGCCCATGCGAGCCCCAAACCTGCATGACCGCCCAGATTTAAAAAAGTGCCTGTAAAAAGGAGTCCTTTCAACCACCATTTTAGTTTCACTGGACATAGACTATACCTGTCCTGGCCACAGCATGACCCTAAACCTGTATTGACCCCCAATTAAAAATTGCCGGGAAAAGGAGTCTTTGAACCAACCATTTTAGTTGAACTGGACATTAACTAGTACCTGTCCTTTACCGCAGTATGAACCATTAAACCTTTCTGACCCACAGATTAAAAATGCTGGAAATAGGAGCTTTCAACCACCATTTTATAGTTTCACTGGACATAGACTAACCCCGTCCTGTAGGAAACGCACATTAGCCCCAAACCTTGCATGACCCCCAGATCTTAAAAAAGTGCTGGAAAAAGGAGTCTTTCACCACCATTATTAGTTTCACCTGGACATTACTTATCCCTGTCTGTGCCTACAGCAGGACCCCTTAAACTGTTTGACCCACAGATCACAAAGTGGCACATGCTATTTTGTACAGTGACTGACACTTAGTATTATATTTAGTAACTGACATTTGTTTTACAGAATTTAGGAAGCGTTTTATTTACAGTTTTACACTATTATCATCATTTTGGGCTTTTTTTTCGAGTGTGATAACATACAACATACAAGGCCTACCCTGCAGTATTTTAAAAGGTATTTTTTACACGTGTAAATATGTAAATTCGTACCCGCATTACCCCATAGAGGTAATACAAAAGTCCTAATCATCCCCCAAAACACTTCGTAGTTGAGAAGACATTTGCCCTCCTGGCTTCTGTGACTGATTCAGCCAATCAATTCAATTGTTTCATTTTTCCTCACAAATCCTTCTTCAGTGATTAGGGAACAGACCTCTCCCCTGTAGATCAAATGATGCCGACTCCAAATGACTCCAGCCACCAGAAAATTTTTAAGCCTCCATGTCCTCTGAATACTACATCTGGACAAAGTCTTCCTGTACCCTCGCTTTATACCAATTCAAGGAATTCATTACCCACTTATTTTGTACATGCAATTTTTTTAGGCAGTTTAATTCTAGAAAACGCACATTTTACGACGAATAGGATGAATCCCCACCATCGTCTTTGTTTTCCTTTTTTTAATTGTATTAATGGTTGAGTCTCCAATAGCAGGATTGCTAGCTATTTAAAGATCTTGAAAAAACAAGTCATTTTGCAATATGTGACCCAATTAACAAGTGTTCTTACCTATTCCTGTTTCTGACAGCACCATCACCCTTGAGCCACTCTTGACAATTGTGAAAGAAACAAATGTCCTGTTAGTAAACAACATTTTTTTTAAATAGGACCTGTAGTATAGCTGCATGTCACAGCAAATGCCTCTAAAAATTCAAAGCATGACCTTGAGCCACCTTTGGACAATTGGTGAAGAACAAATGTACCTTTTTAGAAACAACATTTTTATTTATCAATAGGACCTGTATCATAGCTGCAAGTCCACAGCAAAATGCCCCCAAAAAATTCAATAACATGACCCATGAGGCCACTTTGACAATTGTGAGGAACAAATGTCTGATTAAAAACAACATTTTTTTTTTTAAGAATAGGACCCAGATTGTTTGCTGCTTTCAAAGCATGCATGACCCCAAAAATTATAAAAATGACTTCTCAGAACCACTGTTAAAAATGTGAGGGAGAAATGCCACTTAGAAGCCACATTTCTGTATCCAAAGGACCATTATTATTGCTGAGTTTCTCACAGCAACATGACCCCAAAACCATTAGACAATGAGCGAAAACGATTCTTAAGATAAAGTCTGAGTACAAATGGAATACGGTTTTTGTCATGAAACCTGCTGTCTTTTACAGTCCTCCACACAGCAAAACCAGCAAATGAACTGTTGGGAAAAGAGAATAAAAATTGCAGTAATAAATAAAGTCATCTTAAAAAAAAAAGTTTTTCAAGAGATACATTTCTGTTTGAAGAGGAATTGAAGTAGACCGGCAACTATTCGGATGACCTCGCTAAATTGGGGCCACAACAGTCATCATAGATCCATGCCTTATTATCTTGATGAAAGTCAAACGATCCACATTATCTGTGAAAGCCGTATGCGTTAAGTCTTTAATGTACTCCTCCAGCTGTGTCGCTGAAGGTCTCTCAGATATGACGCTGCTGCTGGGCAGGACAACACCTCTATGGCATTGCGAGCGAGCTGGGCATTCGTTCCATTTTGGATACCCAGAACGTCCTAATGGGTCCGGAACACAAACAAAAACATCGGTGTTGAGACGCAGATAGTCGTGCAACAATATCTTACAGCTGGTCCTCTGGTGTTGAATGTGTGCCCTGCATTGCATGCATTGGTGAGGTGGTAAATAAAGATTGCCACAGGTCACCCATAAGGCTTCTTCCACCTTTTGTGCCTGCTGCTGACTAGCCGCTACGGCGCTAAACTGGCACTCTTCTGCTGTTACGTCACTGATTTCTTTGTCCACCCGTGACATATCAAGAACGTTTAATCAACGCAACAGATGGTCCTCGCATGTTTGATCAAAATCAAGCAAGGTCGTCTATTCCTGCCATTTTTATTTTTTTTTTTGTTTTTACTCTCTAATTGGCGGTGGGTGGGAGAAAGTGCTGAGTTTTGTTTTAGTACGGGGAATCCCAGGAGGGTGGCCACCCAGTAACTGTTGTTCATTTTGATGGAGCCACACTGCGAGGATTATGTTGGAGTAGAAATGGAGCATCCAAGCAACTCATGTGAGAGAAGGATCCTTAAATTCCCAAGCCTAGGGTCGAGGGGCGCTAGCAAAACTAATCTTCCCTCATCTTCCTAACCTTCCTCCGCCTACAAATTCCGCCAACCTCTTTCCAAGGCAGGGGGAAACGTCGGTAACGTCGTGTCCTAGGACATACCTCCACCTCCTACTCCTCTTCCTCCGCACAGCTTCCAAACACAGCCCTGACTTGCCTGAGATGATGCACCCTGAGGAGCTGATGCACTGCCTTGCACTACCCTGTACCCCGAACCACTGCCTAATGAAGACCTATAAAATTGAGAAACTGTCGGGCCATGTGCGATTCGACGGAGATAAAGGCTCCGTGTCTGTCCGAATCTGTGTCCGTCTCCTCCTCCGTCGCTGCCCTGACCTGTTTTGTTTTTCAGAGAGTCCAACGATCGTAACAAACTAAGATCACCACAATGCTCATGCTGAAAAAGGGCATCGTCCGCACTGACCATTTTGGTGGCTCTTCAAAACTGTCAAGGAAGGTGCCAGAGACTCTTCATCTGCCTCCACACTCGGTGGCTCACTACCCCGAGGTCCCGCACCGCTGCTTGTCAGGCCATGTGTCACTCTTCGTATTGCGTAATGGCATTGGCGCTGCTGCCACATACGCTGGAGCATGTGGAGGGGGGGAATTCCAGCGTGTTTCCACGTCAACAATGAACGATTGACGGGGGAGGCCGAGCTTACGCTAGCAACGCAGCAGCGGCGGGACGAAGCAGGTCAACGGCTGGAAGGCGAACTTAAGACTTCGAGACCTTCCTCATCAGGCATTCCAGACCCGGGTAGCTCTTTTCTAGAAAATTTCCTTCTTGGACGCAAGTTCATGACATGTGCCAGGCAAGGGATGTGCACCAGCCTAACCGATCTTAAGGCGGGCAGCAGATTTCGCCCGTTATCACACCCCCTTTTCCTGGCACGAAAAGGTTCTTGTCACCCAGCCAGCGCTCGGTACTCGTTAGCCCCGGAGAGCACATCCAAACTCCTGACCTGTGTGTGGACGTCTCCCAAGACAGATTAATTTTCAACACAGCTGGATTTTCTCTGGGCACCGGAATGCCCACCATGAGGACCTTGGGGGAAAGAGCCCTTGCACCATCCCTGCGGTTTTTGAAGAGCTGCGCCGAGCCTGATAGCTCACCGCAACCCCCAGAGACATCCACCCAGCTCACCCATGAGCCTGTCAACAGAGATATAGCGGCCATGGCCGTGCTTACTAGTCCATGTAGAATCGGTGGTCAGATGGACTTTTCCGGCCACAGATGCAGACAACGCGCTTCGAAATTTTAGATGACACGTGCCTGGCCAGGGCAGGGACGGCTTTTTCTGGCAAAAAAGACTGCTCGGTATCATCTGGTAATTGGGGGCAGGCAAGGGCCATGTCGTGGCGGGAACCGCACTGTGTCCACCAGAACTGCAAGGCAAACATTTCCAAGGCCAAAAGCCTGCAATGCGACATTCAGGCTTTTGGCTTGGGGATGGTTTGGGATAAAGTGTTTCTTCTGCTCCCACACCTGGAAGACAGAAGGCTGTGCTGCTAGATTGTGCTGTACGGCGAGCAAGGTGCATCAAACTGGTGTGAAGGAGAAGGGTAGTATGGTCTCTAGTGGTTGCTGTAGTACTCGGGCGACGGTGAGGCTGAGAAGCGGAGGCTGATCCTTGATCAATGACTCTGTAGAGACATGGGCAGCTGAGGAAACGCTTGTGGTCTTGCGGAGGAGAGGGTGAGGCGGAGACAGAGGGTGTGACAGTGTTGGAGGCCCGGCGTTGGTCTGGCCTTTTTTGGCCAAGTGTTGCCTCCATTTCAACTCATGCATTCGCTGCATGTGATTAGACATGTTGGTGGTGGTAACCACCTAAGGATTACTGCCTCTACTTATCCGTTTTGCGGCAAAGGTGGCTTAATGACAATCGCTGGGTTAATTCAGAGCTTGCTCAAAGAAGCCCAGCTTGAGAGGTCCTGGACCTTTTATTGACGCGATAAGGCGAGGACGTGGTTTCCGCTGACCGTGGCTGGCGGAATCCATACAGACGGACTTGTGCGAAACCCAGCCCCTCATATCCTCCCTTTTTGAGGTGACTGTATTGAGCGACTACCCCATCGTCTCCACCTCGTCCCAGTGATGAAGCGCTCGCAAGCCAAATTTCTGCGGAAAAGACCACGAGAGTGCGACCGGCAATGTCGTCATCAATCATCACATCAATCAACACAGGTGACTTGGTCGTCCTGACTTACTGCATCAGGAGCTGCGGGTCTACAAAGCAAAGAGGGCACTGCAATGCGTTGCGCCCGCCTGGGATTTTTGCCGTATTGAGACCGGCTTCCTCTCCTCCTACTGAAGTCATCAGTAACATGGGCTCAGAGCAGACAAAATCATACCTCTTGGCCTTCTAGGTCTTTGGAAAATAGCCTTCTGACCCCAACCGCAATTTGTCATCAAAAAGGTCTTCAGAAAATGGATTAAAGGTTTTAATCCTATCCTCATTTAATTAGCCCAACCAGTGGTGGGTACACGAGTTGACATTTTGCTGCCTATCTCTTCATGTTGAGCGGATGCTAAGATTGCTGATGTGTACGACATTTTGTTGCCGATGAGACTGTGAGGACGTGGAGTTAAGACATGATGGATTGCAGGTTGCATTCAACCACTGAAGAACAGATTGGCGACGCTGTTCGTTACTGCGATATTCACAGGGCCCTGACCCAGCGAATGACAGGCTGACGGTCCTGCAAACCGACGATCCCTGGCAGCGTTATTTGTCGAGCCAGCACTGGAGGTAGTACCATTCCTCGTGACCTCTACCTCCATGGCCTACCCCCTCTATTGCATCGCTTTTACACCTGAATTACGCTCCATGTAAAGAGAGATAAAAATTTGAGAAGGTATGGAAGACTTTTGGAAAGTCTCTTATTAAAAGACGGCAAATCACAGCTATTCTCAAATCGCTGGATTCAAATCTAAGTGCAAGGTACCTCTATCAACAAGGTCTGTGCCTGCGCCTAAGTAAAAAAAAAACACGTACTGAAATGTATATTTAACGGATGAATAGAAAGGTATTATTGTGGCACCTATCAATATACCTGTTGTGACTACAAAATAGCTGGATTCAAATTATTAACTGCAAGAGCTCTATCAACAAAGCTGGCGCTGGCGCCAAAGAGTGAAAAAAAGACGTATCAGAAATGTATACTGATATAAAAGTATTTTTGGCACCTATCAATACACCTGTGTGACTACAAAATTGCTGATTCAAATTTAAAGTGCAAGGTACATCTATCAACAAAGTTTTTACTGCCCAAAAGGAAAAAAACACCTTTTTAAATGTATACGGATAATAAAGGGTAATTTTTATCACTATCAATACACCTGTGGTGGCTCAAAAAATTGCTGGATAAAAATTAACTGAAAGGTACCCTACAACAAAGCGGCCCTCCCCAAAGTAAAAAAAACCGTACTAAAATTTAAAACATAAAAAAAGGGTATTTTTGGGGCCCCTTTCAAAAACCCCTGGGTGACTACAAAATTTGCGGGATTCAATTTAACTGAAAGTGGCTCCAACAAAGCTGGCCGCGCCAAATGAAAAAAACCTACTGAAATGTATATGGATAATAAAAGGTTTTTTTTTGGGCCCTAAATCACCTTGTGACTAAAAAAATTTCAAAATTGCTGGATTAAAATTTTAAGGCAAGGTACCCTATAAACAAATTTGACTGACCAAAAGTGAAAAAACACCTATCAAATGTAAGGGATAATAAAAGGTTTTTTTTTGGCACCTATCAATACCCCTTTTGGTGACACAAAATTGCGGATTAAATTTTTAAGGCAAGGTCCTCTATCAACAAAGCTCTGACCAAAGTAAAAAAAAAACCCTATCTGAAATGAAACGTAAAAAGTGGTTTTTTGCACCTAACAAATAACCTGAAATTTACTAGAAAACTCTTATCCAATATAAGTTCAGGCGCCCAACACCCCCCAATAATTTTTCAACAGAAAACGTTAATAAAAGCTATTGCAATGCAATTCTACACAAAGTTGGGTGCACAATATCCATTACCCTTTTAAAAGCTTGTCTGTGTTCCCCCGCGGCCCCCCCACCCCGCTCTCCCCGTGACTTACGGGGTAGATGCCCTTTAAAATTCTCACCAACCCCTAAAATCGAAAATCTCTAATCTATTTAAGTTTAAGGGTTCACAGTAAAAGTAGAGCTTCTCTGTAACAAATAAAACAATTTCGCGGCTATTTCTGAGCTTTTTGGACAGAGGCAGAGCGCACGCCCTATTCCTAGAGAGCTGACCACACTGGGGTAGAAAAGGGGGCGTTCATGTAAAATTTAGGTAGTGATTTTTCCACCAATCGAAACCTAAACACCCCAGTCATGACGTCGCACACACAGCTCACCCTGCCTATTCTCAACGTTTTTGCTGGTCGCCAAATACGGGAAAAGTGCCGAAAATGGCGCGATATTAATAGATTATGCGCAGTTTTTAAACCTAAATTACGCGTGGATCGAAAAAACCGATAACAAAAAAAACCGGCCGATTTCAATTTGTTATAAAAATCGCTAAACACTAATACCCAGTAATCAGGTCACATCACATGAATCAGCACTGAAAAACCCAAAGTAAAATACCCCGACAGCAGGGACTCACAGAGAGTCATCTCTGATGGGAGTTGCCCCTCTTCTCCTTTTCTTCTGTTTGGCCAAACCTCCATGATTCCCCTGATGGTCGTTTCCCTTTTCCATTTTTTTCTCTGTCCGTACAGCATGCAGTTCCCTTCTAAGGGGTCACTACCGCCCTGTAAATTTTCCCCAAAAAATACATTTAAACTCCCTCTTTTCCAGCGCTTTCCATCAATTCCCCAAACACGATGTTAGCCCCCTAAAAATTAAAAAAAAAAAAATGTCAGAAAAGTGGCAAGAAATAATTGACCCCCCAGGGGTAGTAAACAGGGCCTTCCTCCATTAATTTGGGGGTGACGGGGCCACCCCATAACTAGCCAGGTAGCTGGGGCCCCCCCAGTAATTACCATTTAGCTAGGGCGCCCCCAAAATTTAGGCATTAGCTAGGGCGCCCCAGAAATTTACCAATGGGGCCATAATTGCCTTTTAGGGCCGGGGCCATAAGAGCCAGCGGGCCCTTTATGTAGGAAAGCAGGGCCAGTTATACCGGGCGGGACCAGAAAAGGCGGGCGGGCCACTATGGACCAGGCAGGGGCCAATATAACAGGAAAAGGCCACTTATAGGTAGGCGGGGCCAGTATAAAAAGGGCAGGCCAGTAAAAAGGGACGGGGCCAATATAATAAGCAGCCAGTAAAATAGGCAGACGGGGCCCACTTATAGGGGGGCAGGGCGATATAGGCAGCAGGCATATATAGCCAGGCGGGGGCCATTATAGGGCACAGGCTGATATATAGTAGGCAGGCAGTTATGGGAGGCAACAGGGTTTATAATTCGGTGGGGGCGTAAAAGGATGCAGGGGGGCATATGGGGCATATATAGGTATGCAGGCAGGGCAGTATAAGGTAGGCGGGGCCGGGGCAGTATATAGCCAGCGGGGCAGTAAATCAAAAATATACCCCCAGGGCAAAGGGCCCGTATAGAACCCGGGGCAGTATGGGGCATATATAGCCAGGCAGGGCAGTAAAGCCGGGGCGGGGCAGAGGGAGCAGAATATAGCCGGCGGGGGGGTAGTAGGGGGCATAAAAAGCCGGCATGCGTAAGGGGGCAGTATATACCGGGCAGGGCAGTGGGGGGCAGTGTATAGCCGGGCGGAAATATTAGCCAGCGGGGCGAAGGGGCAGTAATAGCCAGGCGGGAAGGAGCAGTATATAGCCAGGCATGCATTTGGGGGCAGTATAAAACCCAGGAGGGCAAAAAGGGGCAGTAAAAGGGCATCAGGGCCTAATAGCCGGGGCCGGCGTAGGGGGCAGTATATAGCCGGGCGGGGCCAGGGGCATAATAGGATGCGGGGCAGATGGGGCAGTTTATAGCCAGGCAGGGTAATTGCCATAATAGGAATGCACGAGTATGGGGCAGTAATAGCCGGCGGACATTTTTTGGGGGAGAATAGGTATGCGGGCAGTATGGGGCGTTATAGGTATGCAGGGCAGTAAATAGGTTGCGGGGCAGAAAGGGGCCATATAAAGCCAGGCGGGCACAGGGGGCAGTATATAGGTTTTCAGGGCAGTAGGGGGCGTATATAGCCAGGTGGGGTAGTATGGGGCAAAAATAGGTATGCGGGCATGGGGGGCAGTATATAGTCAGGCGGGGCAGCAGGGGGCATATAAGGTATTCAGGGCAGTAGGGGGCATATAAGCCGGGGCAGGGTCGTATGGGGCAGTATAAGGTTTTCAAGGGTAGGGGCATATATAGGAAGCAGGCATATGGGGCAGTATATAGCTAGGCGGGGTAGTAAGGGGCAGATAAGGTAGCAGGGTATAGGGGGGGAAAGTATAAGGAAAGCGGACAGTGGGGGCGTATATAGGTAGCAGGGCATAGGGGCACAAAGGATGCGGGCAGTATAAAGGTATGCAAAAAGTAGGGGGGCAGTATAAGCCGGGCGGGGCGTAGGGGGCAGTATATGGGTTTATGAAGGCGGGGCTAGTATTTTAAAAAAAAGTAATAAAACCAATATTACCTAAAGTCCTGCCTCCTTTCCCCTTCCCTCCTGGGGTGCGGCCGCTCACCCCCGGGGTTGGGGCCGTGGACAGCGCGGGGAACGTCTCACATCGCACGCCTGCCCCCGCGGCCTCCTGGGAACTGAAAAACGGGATCAGAGATCCCGCGTTCGCCTCGGCTGCTCCGCCCCACGCGGTGCAGGCGGCGGCCCTAAGGGGTGCATGGCGGGGGGGTGACCCGGCCGTGGGAGAGGGGGGGCCGTCGGCCTCTTCCACAGGGGGCCAGCCAGATGCGACCATTGCGGCCCCTGTGCGTGCGCCGGCACCGGGCCCCCCAGGGGGAAACACCCGGGCCCCCCCTCGGGGGGAGTCCAGGCCGGCCCCGCGGCCCCCTCCCCGCGGCCCCGGGCAAAAATGTCCGGTTTGCCCTATGGGCATCCCGGGCCTGTTTTCTGCCTATGTAGACCTTATTGGATGTGGTACACTCAAAAGCTTAACCACATGATCATCTCACAATTAGTCAAGATTTCATCTATATTTTTTGTTAGTATTATCATTTTTAAAAGTTCTTGCCTTAAAGGGAAAAAATTTTCATATTTGACAGCGGCAACCACCGCAGGGAAAAAAACCCTTGCTTTAAACCCGGGACACCCTGATTCTTTGTAGAGAAATAACAGGACTACATACGGTTCAAAATTTGTGGTCACTTAGAAATTTCTTTTTTTTAAAGAAAAACACTTTTTTTTCAAAGAAGCTAAAAATTAAATGAAAACAAAATACACTCATACATTTTTAATTGGTAAAAAGACTTTCTAGCGCAAACTCGGTTTTAAGCAATATCTAGTCGGGCATAGAGGCCAATTTCTAAAACCATCACTCTATGATCTAAGGTACATTGTGTTTGCTAACGTGTAAGAAAGCAATGGGGTATTTTTAACACCATTGAAAACCCCTTGTGCAGATGTTACACAGCTGAAAAAAATTTTGCTGATTACAAAGCTATAAAAATGACCTTCCTTTGAGCTAGTTTTAGAATCTGGGGCATTACATTTGTTGGTTTGATTAAACCGGGAAAATGGCCCGAAAAAAGAACTTTCATGTGAAACTCAAAAGCCTATTCTTGTGATGAGAGATAAGGGTGTTCCATGCGGAAAATTTTCAGGAAAAATGAAATTCCACAAAGGTTGGTACTCTCCCTTCAGAGGAGAGCAAAAAAAAAACGGCTTAACCAAATAGAAAAAAGAAGTGGGGGGAAACCCCCTGCACAAATGAGCAACAAGACAAGTACATTTGAGTCCCTCTAGTTTAAAATCGACCCCCCACAGTCCCCACTGCAGCTTCTTAAAAAATCCCCGGAAAACGCAGTGTCAACGTCTCAGTGAAGAGGGGACTTGGTGCTGGGGCCCTTTGGGGGAGGTGGCAAAGAAAAAGCCAAAACTGAGACTGGCTAATAAAAGGAAAAAATTAATATGGGCTAAAGAACACAGACAGGAAGATTGGAAAAAAGTGTTATGGACAGACGAATCGCAGTAATGAGGTGTTTGGATAACATAGAAGAACATTTGTGAGACGCAGAACAACTGAAAAGATGCTGGAAGAGTGCCTGACGCCATCTATCAATCATGGTGGAGGTGTAATGTGATGGTCTGGGGTTGCTTTGGTGCTGGTAAAGTGGGAGATTTGTACAAGGTAAAAGGGATTTTGAATAAGGAAGGCTATCACCCCATTTTGCAACCCCATGCCATACCCTGTGGACAGCGCTTGATTAGAGCCAATTTCATCCTGCAACAGGACAATGTCCCAAAGCACACCTCCAAATTATGCAAGAACTATTTAGGGAAGAAGCAGGCAGCTGGTATTCTATCTGTAATGGAGTCACCAGATCTCAACTCCATTGAGCTGTTGTGGGAGCAGCTTGACCTTATGGTGTGCAAAAAGTGCCCATCAAGCCAATCCAACTTGTGGGAGGGGCTTCTGAAAGCATGGGGTGAAATTTCTCAGCAAATTAATAGCTAGAATGCCAAAGTTCTGCAATGCTGTAATTGCTGCAAAGGAACCATTCTTTGACAAAAGCAAAGTTTGAAGTAGAAAATTATTATTTCAAATAAAAGTCATTATTTCTAACCTTGTCAATGTCTGGACAATATTTCTATTCATTTTACAACTCATTTGATAAATAAAAGTACGAGTTTTCACGGAAAACCCAAAATTGTCTCGGTGACTCCAAACCTTAGAATGGTAGTGTAAGTCATTAGCAATAGTCTTGCCTCTTTTCGCCACACCTGTGACCCCTCCATCCAGAATGTTGGCCAAAATATTGTCTCAAAATTGGAAGGTTTTTGTAAAATACTTTTTTTATATCATTAAAATGATCACTCTATGCTGTAAAAAATACTATATTTTTGGTATTTGTCTGTTTATGAATTTTTTGTTTATATAACAGCATAGATTGTGTAGTGGTTATTTTTTTTTTTTATATACCGTATTTAAGATTTTCTTGGGTAACCCCTCGCTTTCAACCTTTTGTCAATACGTCTCTTTTCCTCAAGAAAGTCCACATCTCTTGTGCAGGCTCTCCTGACTCGTACATAATCTCCATATAGTATGGAAGAAACTGTGTGTTTGGAGTGGCAACTCCCAGCCTGTAAGATGGTATTACGTTCTAAGGGTTTACGGTATAAGGTCGTGTACACCTTTTCTTCAGGTACATCTGCATGCAGGTATATATCCAAGAATGGCATATCAGTGTTTTCAATATGATGTGTGAATTTCAAGTTTATATGGTTATCATTGATATACTCTATGAACGCTGGTATGGACGCTACATCTCCATCCCAGACAATCAAAAGATCGTCTATGTAGCGTCCATACCGGAATATCTGCTGCCCAAATGGGTTGTTTACTGTGTGTATGACATGGTGCTCCCAACATGCCATATATAAATTGGCTATAGAGGGCGAAGCTTTGGCCCCCATCGGAGCACCTAACAGTTGTAGGTAATAGGTGCCATCAAATATAAAATAATTGTTTTTCATTAGGAACTCTATTGACAATAGGATATTATGTGTTGTTATAGAACGGGTAGAACGACCTAAAAGGGGAGGAGACTGGGACAGACAAGTAAGGCTCAGGGAAGCATACTGGATCATGGAACTACAAGCAAAATTCCCCCTAGGTCTTAACTATAAAAATGATCTTTTGTACATATATTGAATCAAATGCAATTATATTAAAGGGGTTGTCTCACTACAAGGATTGCTTTCTATGTTAAAGATCTTGCAAAAACAAGTCACTTTGCAATATATGTCCATTAACAGTATCCTACCTATTCTGACATGTCCCCTCTTGTATGGGCTGCATCAGCTCCCCAGGTCGCTATAGCTACAGACCTGTTCAGTCTCTTCTGATAGGCTGCCAGCACTGGTTGCTATAGCTACTGACCTGGTTTCTACTGCAGCCTAGTAGAAACCATTAAACATGCCCCTGAATTCAAAATGAAACCAAGAAAACGGGACTGAGGTAAGATGAATCAATGTAGTGAGACAACCCTTTTAAGTAGATGTTTAGCCATTGTTTCCTGCTTAGGGTTTAGTATGTCTGTGTGTATATGTTCCATACACTTAGCTGCTTTAGATCACAGTATATTAAAGGGTTAAAATAGAGCAGGGTCACATGTTCTGCTTTAGAATATGCTCATTGTTTTTAGTTTTTTAAGTAGGTGTGATTCTCACACCCAGTAGCTATGAGCAAGGGCTCAGTCTGGCTGGAAACGCGTCAGCAGACCCAAAGCAAGCTATTTTTACACTGTTTATGGATGGTTTGTTTACGCAATAAAAAGGCTTTTAAATGCTGGATCCATTGTTCCTGTGCTGTGGAGTGGAGGATAGGCAATATTTTATATGTACTTTTTAATTGCATAGGACTGCTGAATTTAAAAAAAATTGCCAAACATTCTAAAAAAAAAAAATGTCCAGGAATATTGGTTTTAACAAAAATACTTGGGCTTTCTTTTAGATCATAGACTACAGAACAGCATGCAGTGTCAATCAGCTGCTTCTAAGGCAAGTAGGATATTGCCGTGTATTAAAAGAGGCATGGACTCGCGGGACAAGGATGTAATTCTACCGCTGTATAAAGCATTGGTGCGACCTCACTTAGAATATGCTGTTCAGTTCTGGGCCCCAGTTTATAGAAGAGATGTAATGGAGCTAGAGAGAGTACAAAGAAGAACAACCAAACTTATAAGGGGAATGGAGCATCTTGGTTATGAGGAGAGGTTAGTAGAATTGAACTTATTTAGTCTTGAGAAAAGATGGCTTTGGGGGGACATAATTAATTTATATAAATATATAAATGGTCCCTACCAAAAGTATGGCGAAAATTATTTCATGTAAAGCCCCCTCAAAAGACAAGGGGACATTCCTTTCAGCTGGAGAAAATAGAATTCAATCTCCAGAGGAGAAAAGCCTTCTTCCCTGTGAGAACTGTAAATCTGTGGAGTAGCTGCCGGAGGAGCTGGTCACAGCAGGAACAGTTGGGAGTTTCAAGAAAGGCTTAGATAACTACCTGAAATGAAAGAATATTAATACGTATGTAGCCATATAAAATTCTGGATCCTTGCTGCTGGAGGCTCTGGGGTCAGAGCTGGGTTCTCCCCTGGAGCAGATTGGTTCTTGCCTTGTGGGTTTCAGGGCATTCACCAGTGGGGAGGCTGGGCTTGAAGTCTTTGTCTCCCTCGCTTCACCCACTTTTTCCCCACCCTTGATTGAACTTGATGGACACATGTTTTTTTTTAAACCATACTAACTATGTAGCTATGTAACTTCTTTCTAATGTCAGTGTCCTTTTACTTCCTTTAGGAGAGTGTTGTGGGCATGCTCTGTGTCCTCTGAAGAGGTTAACAGTGATTATTGCCTATTGTTAATGGTATGATTTTATTATAGAGGTGTTACCTTTTATTGTCATCCAGCCTGTGATGATAATAAGATGATTACCAAGAAGTGATCTGTGAAGAGAAAGTTTTAGCCTGTTATGAGGCTTTTTACATGTATCGGATTTTTCATATATTGAATTAAAATTAAAAAAAAACCCCAAAACTTTTAAAAAAAATGTGTTTGATTTACACAATAGGTAATTTTCTAAAGATGCATTCTCTCAACCTTGCAAAAATTTTGGGGGTAAGAAACACAAACTCTCATAGACACATACAGACTCCAGTGCACCTTACTGAGTATACATCTACACTTAGCCACCACAATAGTTCATTGTGGAATTTCTTACTGAATATAGGTAAAGAAATTTTTATTTTTTTTTATTTATAATGGTAAAAAGCTAATTTTCAGCAGATTGAGTGTTACCTACTCCTTATACCTTAACTCTCATTTTTTCCCCTTTTAAAAAATTGACAATGCAACTTATATTAAGATTTAAAAGGAAAATAAAAAAAGCCATTAGTTTATTTTAGATCCTGTTAGGGTTGTGATCTTCCCTTTTCAGAATAACCTAAAGAACTTTCCCGAAATAAGATTTTCAAAAAGAGCGGAATTCTTCTTGTGTTTTTTTTTCTTCCCCATTTTTAGGAAAAAACCCTTTCTGCATAACCCTTTTCAGGTCATGTCACAACATCTATAAAGAGGTAAGGTCCGGACTCTGACTTTGCAGTTCCAAAACATAAATCTTCTATTTCAAACATTCTTAAGTTGATTTACTTCTGTGCTTTGGGTCATTTTCTTGTTACATCACCTTGCTTCTCTTTAGCTTGAGGTCATGGACAGCTGTCCTTACATTCTGCTGTAAAGTATTTTGATACACCTTTGAATTCATTGTTCCTTCAGTAATTACAAGATGTCCAGGACCGGAGGAAACAAAGCAAGCCAAAAAGAAAAAAAAGGACACTCTATCCACCATACTTCACAGTTAGCATGAGTTTTTGTTGTTTGTATGCAATATTCCCCCCCCCTCAAAAATAACAATGTGTGTTTTATTTTATTTGTCCATAGAAAGACTTATAGCACTTGTCTCACTACAAAGATTAGCCTTCAACATGTAGGGACAGGTAATTGCAGACTTTTTCTAAATATATTGCTTTGCTTTTTTTTTTTGCTTTGTTGGGGAAATAAGAGAGCTTTTATCTGCTCTGAGTGCACACTGATCGGCATCTGAGAGCAGAGAGTGACATCACCATGGCAGCTTAAGAACAGAGTGTGTTATCTCTAACAAACAAAGGAGAGTAGCTACCTGTTTACTTTAGAGCAGAGCGCTTCAAAGCTAGATAACATAATTCCTGCTCTTATGGCAGTGTAATTAGGAGAGCTGTGAATACGGAACTGATATGCTAATCACTGCTATAGAAACACCCACAGCATGACCAGGAAGCATGAATGTAAAATTTCTTGTGGCTCTGAAACAGCATGATGAGACAACCTCTTTAATATTTTTTGGGGAAAACCCTTAAGCACAAGTGCGCAATGTTATTTCAGTGGTTTGATCCTTTAAAGAGAACCTGTCACAGAGTTTTTGCCCCCCTGGCTGAGGACAGAACAAGGTAGTGTCAGACCTGCTGTTCCCAGCGCTGTGTCCCTTATTCCATAAGATGCTGTAGTTTTCGTGTATTTAATGCTCAGATCTGCAGTTTTCAGCCAGAAGAGTCATTCAAAGAGTCCTTCAGAGTGTCAGTTTTTTTAAACCCCACCCACCTGAGGCTAGCTCCGCCCACCTCAACTGACAAACCTATTACTTTGATTAGGTAGAAACATGTGAATAACTGTCAGTGGACGGAGCTAGCCTTTGGTGGGTGGAGCTAACACCTACTCATGAATAAGATTTGAGGGGTAAATGCTCTAAAACTGCTGCATCTTACAGAATAAGGGGCACAGTGCTGGGAACAGCAGGTCTGACACTAGCTTGTGCTGTCCTCAGCAAGGGGGGCACAACCTATGTGACAGGTTCCCTTTAACTCAAGGATTCACTTACTTTTCTCACTGTCCCTAATGGTGCCCACACTCTAAATTCAAATTACCCTCGTAGTATGTTACTGGGCAGTTGTGTGGGATAACGTTTTTTGCTCCCAGGGACCTGGGCACAAAATACATACAAATCCAATTAGATGGTGTCTCCAGCTTGTGTCATTTGATATGGATCAGCACATCATTTTTATATATCAAAAAGTTTTGTCTTTCTCCTTAGTCAGCTCACAAAAACATCATTACCAAAGCATTACATACATAAGAGCTGCCTACCTTGGTTCTCTAGCAGTTACCATAACAGTCTTCCTACTTGAAAACCACTTTACTGCACCTCTTGTTGTTCCGGTAAACATGAGAAATGTAATTATCATAGGGGAACAAATAATAAAAGGGATGTCTATAAATTTGAGAGTTTGTGACCTTTAAATAAAAAAAAAAATTAACTTACCTCTGAAGGTTGCTCCATTTTAGTGTAGCTGCCGTTCCTGGTGCTCCCAAGAGCTCAACGTCATCTTCATTGGTCAAGCGATGCTTCAGCCAATCACAGGCCTTATTGCCCATTTCCTGTATGCATGGCATGTGACCACTGTGCCCATGCAGCATCATGTGATGGATGATGAAGAGCACTGGGTGCGGTAAATGCCCTGAAACAGAGAGGCCTTAAGAGGTAAGTGCAGTTTGTGTTTCTATTTTTAACGTCCTTCCGACCAACAGACCATATTTTAAACTAATAGACAGCCCCTTCAATATGTCTAAAATTATTAGGATAACTGACAAAAAAGCAAGACTCTGGTGATTATAGAGATGTAGATCCTAAGAGAAAACTTAAAAACATATTTTTTTTCATAAAAATAGAGTATATTGTACAACCAGACTGCATATTAACAACAGCATAGGGATGTTGGAGGTGTCAGCAATTCTATCATACCTGATCCAGCTATACAGCCAGGTGTTCATTTTATTAAAAGAAACAGATCTCTTATAACACACTGAGAAGGATGGTTTGGAGTTGGTGCAAACATGAGTGTTTGTATATAAAATAACAAATTTATCATATTGTCTTCATTGATGGATTCTAAAAATATTTAAAAAATTACCTCCTAAAAGACTGGTTTTACTACATTTCACAGGTTATGTGCAATAATCTAGAGACATTAGTTTATGTAGAATTTCTGAAATATCTGATGGAATGTGTGGAAATGTTGTCCATAGTCCACCTCTCATTGATTAATGTTAATGGGGTTATCCACTCTTGATCATCCATATTTTGTTAGAATAGTCCCTTAGCACTAGGCTGGTAACAGGGAGTCCCCCAGAAGTCAGCTGTAGCATGCGAAGTATCCGGACAACATCTGTTAAATTCTTCTGCATTGCCAACGCAGGGAAAAGAAACATTAGATAGCTCTCATGTAAATCAATGGGCTATCCAAGTAAAGCATAGATGTTCTAGGTTCTTCAGGGTTAGACTTTTTTAAAGCACTTTATGACAATAGGGGAACATGGCATACCTATTCATTAGCTAATAATTGCCTAAGACAGTTATGAGAGTTTCAAACCCCCCCTTAAAAGGCTTTGCAAATAAAGGAACTCTCTAAACCCATGATTTCATAAACAAATCTCAGTCTTCCTAAAGTCTTAAGCTGGCCATAGACGTCTAATAGCTGTTGGCCGATTGTTCATTTAATCTACAGCTATCTCTCCTTACTCCCTCACAGGGCTCAGCTGCGCAGGCATGTGTTGTAAATGGGAAGGAGGAAGTGAGTCACTTCTTGTCCCCTCTAGAAGAAGTTTCTCTCCCCTAAACACAAAAGGATCACTTCAGCTACCCAACCCTTAAAGGGTCTTCAGAATAAGGGGACAGTGAAAACAAGCAACTTTGCAATTGGATGTCATTAGCAAAGCTGTCTTGTTTTCACTGTCTCCCTTATCTTCGTTTTCTGTAAACACTGTTCCCCAGTGACGGTCAGATCTCACCTCCTTTCATTTCATTGGCTGATCGCTCTACTAATTTACATTCTGTCTGGCCCCCGGTCATATTCACAGGAGCATGCATTCCTGCCTCTCTCACTTAGAATAAGGGGCCGGCAACATTTCACCTGCACAGCCAGCAGCTCCACAGTAACACTGCAGTTGCTTCTACAGAAAACAGCACAATTGTGCCCAGTGCCTAAACATAGAAAGGAGACAGATCTGTGCTGCTCTGGATGAGTTCATAGAAGACTGGATCCAACTGTAACAAACCTCCAGCTGTGAGAGGAGAAGAGATCAGTGCTCTGGGCTCATAGAAGACTGTCTAGACTGAATGCAGGGCTGTGGTATGTAAACAAACAGCTCTTACAAAATAAGACTGCATAAGGAGAGGAACAACACAGTGACATGTGGAGTGGAATGCAGACAGAGAGGGGGGGGGGAGCTGAGATGTGCTATCCCCTCCCACTGATCTCAAACAAACACACTGACTCGGTAGGGAGCATGAACAGTGAAGGGGGGGATGATGTCATCCCCCTTCAGTTAAGAAATACCCAGCTGGGTAGGGAAAGAAACGCCCCTGGATTTGAGGAGGTGAGAAACTAAAAGTACAATGAAACAGACGAATTGATGAAGCGATAAATCCCCTTTACCGTAACATCCTCCAACATCTGGTGTCAGGGGAGAGTCATCAGACCAGCATATACATTGGATGGTTGGCTGCTCTTGCTAAAAATCAGTGGCTTCAGACAACATAACTCTATGTCCAGCTTTGGTTTATTTAGGATTTGATATTTTATCACAAATGTTCTACACAATTTTTTTGGACAACAAAAATCTAATCTTGCTTCAGGAATGTTCCTGCAGATTGGGATGGCATATCGATAGGATAGATGATAGATGCGGCTCTCACAACTCGACTGTGCATGGAATTCCCACAGCACAGAATGGAGAGTCGTGCACAAGCTCAACTGGCTCTCCCTTCTGAGCCAACACTTTCGGGGGCCTGTTCCCTAGATAGGTGCAGGTCCCAGAGGTGGAACCACACCTATCAGACTTTGATGGCATATCCTATCAAGTCTATGGTGGGAGTATCCCTTTAAAAAATCATTTTTATACTGCTACTATGGCCCACCCTATATCAACAGGGTCATTCCTCTGTTTAGACAAGTGCTTGAACCAGAAAATGATGTCACAAATCAGAAGAAAAATGGTATTTCAGTTGCACCTCTTTATGCATTCTTAAATAATCCTCCCCTCATTAGAGCCATTGCCTTCTAGAACTGAGAACCAGCAATGGAAGGATCTGCATTGACTCATTAATTGACATGATTTATAGAAGAATGATATACTGAAGTCTTGGAGCTTTTAATTTAATTAAACGTGAAATGTTAGCGTGACTTCTGCAAATAAACAGTAGGTGAAATTATCTATAAGTCTGTCTTTTGTAGTGAAAAATCTTGTTCAAGCAAGCAGTAAGCCGGCAGGTTCACCAAGAGGCTACTGATCCTTCAGTGGAACACATTACACTGGGTGTATGCCTTCTGGATTGCTTCCAGTTTTTCCAGTTCTTTTATGACAGGCACTTCTTCAGCATTTTCATCTGCCTAATCATGGTATTACACTATCAGTCAAAAACACTGAGAAAACATATTAATACTGTCACTAATTGCAATGAAAATGCAGAAAATAAAGTGCACTATAGAGTATGTAAAGATAGAGTGTTTCCTGCTAGTTATTCAGGTAAAGGTAACAAGGCCCTGCGTACAGCCATGTAAGTGTAGACATAATTTAGATAAACATAGATTGACTGATAGACTCAAAAACTGCGGGACGGCAGGTAGGGCGTGATACCTATCACTCTGCACTATCACATACCACATCAACTCACATCAAGTGCACAAGACAGTTTACACACGCACTGCCTGACACCGACCTTCACAGCAAGGCTAAGCAATTGCTGAAGCCGTTCCCTCAAAATATTGTGCTTTTAGAATATTATAGTTCTATTCTGTGCAGTGATAACTCTATTATACCCTCCCTTCATTCTGTAGTAGATTTCTTCTGCTCTCATATAGATGGTCAATATGGATATATGCTTTATGGATCTGTAATATGAAGCCGATAGACTGCTATGGACCTATACTCAGGGCTGGGACAAGGTATACTGGTGCCCTAGGCAAATAAGGCACAAAGTGCCCCCCAAATAGAAAATTCAACCCACTCCATGACTCCTTGCGCACCCTTTTCTGCCTGGGATGAAGTGTTGCTCTAGGCAGTCGCCTACCTTTGCCCACCCATCATCCCGGCCATGCCCGTACTGCGCACCCCTGTGTACCTCAGACTTTGTATAGAAGCACACAAAGGATTGGTGGCTCAGGGGTTATCTTGGGTTCAAGTCTCATCAAGGACAATATCTACATGGAGTTTGCATATTCTCGCTGTGTTTGTTTGCATTTCCTCTGGGAACTGGGGGTTTTCCCCCTCACTCTGAATATATGGGGTAATCTGGAAGTATGACTATGAATCCCAATGGGGATAGGGACCAATGTGAATAATGACAATCTCTGCACAGCACTGTGGAATATAGCAGTGCTATGGAAATATATAACATAAAGAAAAAATGCTCAAGAGGGCATGTATAACTAACAAAATACAAATAAAATTATACTAATGGAATATTGTCCCTTTATATATTCCTCGTAAAAACACATCTCGAAAATGGCATTTAGTTCTGGGCTTTGCGTTCTAAAAAGCATAAAGGAAAGCTGAAGAGGGTTCAGAGGTGGGTGACTACATTCATAAACAGAATGAGAGTTCTCTTATACAATAAAAGGCTAGAAATACCAGACTTGTTTAGTTTAGAAAAATATGCCTTAGAGGTAATTTTATTATAATGAATAAATACACAGTAGGTGTTCACAATAGAAAGAACTGGCACATAATTGATTCCAGGAGCCATACAAGGGAGCAGGAGAAAGTTTTAAGTGTGGAGAAAAAATGATGAGTAGTTCTGCTATAGAATGCCCCAAGATGTAGTAACGGCAGATTATATGAGAGCATTATGAACAAGAGCTAGATGCTTATTTGGAGGTGTTCAGTGGAAAATGGTTTACACGAATGCAGTTTTTGATGCAAATTTTTAGCCATAAACAGAACTGGATACAAGATAGACATATGTTCTTTTTGTTTGATCCACTCGTGTTTGAAAAAAAAAAAAACAAGTTAATACTTACAGCTCAATGGCTGGACTAAAGGTTGAACCCAGCCACAAGCCCTTGTGCTAGTTGGGAAGGATATAATAGGTGCACATAACTAATGAGCAGAAGCTCACACACCCATTCACTAGGGGGACAATTAGATGATAAAAAACTGCACAGTGAATTGATATCTGTTCACAAAAGTGTGGCAAGCCTGGTGTACTACACGTATTTGTATAAATGGCACCCTTTTGTATCACTTTATCTATATGCAATTATAATATCAGCAACCACCCCCTTCATACATAGAAGTCGTGTGTCATTTTTGCATTTGTGCAATCTCCTCTGCGGTGCCGGGTCCCCTTTCCCGGACGCTTGCCGT